>VBVR01005980.1:0-11025 GCA_011638315.1 Tetramorium parvispinum
ATTCACGTTTTTAAAAATTTCACACACTCATAGGCGTCTTAAGACGGGTGACACACGTCACACGCCGAAAGTGTGTAATATTCACACATAGCTTTAACAGTGTAAGCATCAATTTTTTATCGTCTCGATTCGGGATCGATTCGATTGGGATAGATTATCGTGAACGTGACATTGCCGCATCTTTGACAAGTTTTAACAGTGGTAAAAATTAAGCGGCTCTTATTTCTTCAAATTTTAATTTCATGAATACGGCCGACGACTTGTCTGATGATCTGCATTATTGGGAGCACAGTTGTTCAGAGCGGCAGGTAGTAGCAACGAATGACTATCGATACATCAACACGATCCAGTACGATCCGGCGCACAAGGTCGATGCTTCCAATGCCTGCATACAATCCAGTCTCGATCTATCGTGACTGCTCTCGGCACGTTCTGCTCCGTCGAAAATTTCGTTCCGCCTGTCTCTCCTAATGCTAACATTTATTCTCCGTCTATCGGGAATACGTGTCGTATCTAACCGTCCTCCGTTTTACGCGAATTATCTAATGTATATCCTGCGCCTTTGCGACGTGTCTGCCACTATCGATTATTCTCATCAACGATATCAAGATTTCACGATATATTACACATTTTTTATTATCACTTTTTTATCTTTATTAATTAGCATTGATATTTTTTTTTAACATTTAACATTACAACGATCTTAAAATTAGCGTTCTTATTTGTAGTCCGTTTGAATTCAAAGGCGACGGAATCGGCGAATTCTGTCAGTGTGCATCATCGTGACGCGACCTTCGGTGCCCCGAAAATTCCGTTTCACTTGTCTCCGATACCAGACGCATTTATATTTGCTGGTCCGCAGCACGTACGAGAGCGTGCCACGCGGTGTGCACCGGCCGAGCGAGCTGCAACAACTTTCGCCCTTGGGCGACTCGCGTTGCTCTTATTTAAACAACATACCTAACTCGCTCGCCTCTCTTACTCGCGACTCCCCCGCCTCCCACCACGGTAACCGGGAGTACCCAGCATCCTTTTGCAGGGACGTATCGTTTCAACAGTGATTGGAGAATGCGCTTTTATCTAAATTATCCAATCACGTGCGCAGCCGAGCGAACGTGTGAAAAAGAAATGGCATTAACACGTACGATATCATTTATACTTTGCGTAACTTGACAACTTGTAGCGTTCTGAAGTCTAGAACTCGATCTAGAAATCCAGATAAAATATTTGTGGGTTTGCTATTTACGGTGCAAATTCCTAGATAACGTATAACTTATTTGCACACAACACGTATCTCCTAAAGAAAATGTTTAAAGTTTAAAGTTACGTTAATATCTATAATTATTACACTCATTGTTTGTGTTTACTAAACAAATACGTTAATTCCTTCAAACGCTAATAGATATTTCTCTTAAAGAGCGATAAAGATAAAGTTGCGATCCTAGGTAAACGGAAGATAAGCGTGCTCGGGAATTAAGGAATTTCCACATTTATCTTTCGAAGCGACGTTCTTCTCAAGCACGAGCGACAGCGAGATGAGCCATGCGGACCCCGGGCTCCGATGGGGTCCGGATACGTTGTTGGTATCGCGAGTATCTCGCCTGGAAAGAGCCGTACTCGTGGTTCTTAGCCCGGTCCAGCAGGTACCACCGCGGCCGTGGCACTGATCGCCCGGCGATACCGGCGTAATTTAAAATCATCGGGGCACGAGACAAAACAGGCAGCCGAGGAACAAGTGTGTGCGCTCGCGCTCGCGCTTCGGCCCCGTGGAATCTTGATTATGCATTCCACGCGGATGACGGGCTGCGGGATCTTTCTCTCTTCCCTGTCCCTCCCCTATCCGCTCTTCCCCTTGCCATGGCTCGAGTGTCACCCCCGTTGTTCGCGCGGCCGGATAATCGATCGTCAGGTATGTCCTTTAAGCTGTCGCCGTGATGCACGCGCCGGCGCGGTCGACGACGTTAGCACCTGGAGGCTGGACGCGACGGCGGTGGGACGGGCAAAGACGATATTTCCTCGATAAAATATCGCCGGCGAATAGCGAGCCGCGAGCGGCGCTGCGCGGCCGCGTGTCCGTGGAGTTTGCGTAGCTTTTAGCAATGCTGTTACCGCGGTTGCTTCCCATTTTTCTTCTCGCCTCTTTGTCCGCCTCTTCTTCTGGGAACTGGTACCGGGGCGATCGCGAGCCGTTCGCTTGATATATCGCGATAGATATTGGCATGCCGGGGAACACAATTGCACGCGCGCGAGGAGCAACGCAAGGGACGGACGTTGTTCTCCGATTAAGGCCGATTCACACGCTTTGCATTAATCATTTACGTTTCGGACTGATTTGGTACAGCTGATTGACTGACAAATCGTCTGTTGAGCCTATGAAATTATGTTCATGCATCAACAAAATTCTTTAAATTAAAATGCTTCATTTTTAGTATGTTGCACTGTATGTTAGCATTAGCTTTTTTAAAATGTCGCCACAGGACAATCATTTACATACTTTATCATATTTCGTATCCCAGCGTTCGTTTTCTGGTACGTAAAGACGATTCATGGTTAACAACTGTCATTTGTTTCTATTCAAGATTTAACCGTGTATTCGCGAGCAGAATAAAAAAATTGCACATCAGATTAATGGTTGTCACTACCGGTAAAAAGTTTTTGACAACGATCTTTTTTTTTCTTATTTGTCTCGTGTGTATGTCTCTAATAATCGCTCAATATTACATAAATAATTTTCATGTTCGATTTCACGATGATATGCTTTACCGAATTATCCTCATATATTTTAGCTTTCGCTTTTTATTAACAACTTCTCTCGGACGCCGATAATTTTACTACACTTTATACACTCGTATTATCAACGACGATTAACGATCCTATGCGGCTCGTGGACATCTCTCACCATTCTAATTACCTGCCAGCATGTGGTCTAGGATTATTCGTATTAGCATGTGCTGATTGCCGGTCGGCGAGGAAGCGTCCTCGAACGAACGGTGTACTGAAAGTCGTTGAAGAGAGAACAGGAATGAGTTGATTTATCGCTTAGGACAGCTAGTGCATGTAGAAATAAATTGTAGAAAAGAGTGGAATGACTCAGCTAGATAAGAACGATAATTATTTATAATACCATATCAAAATGCATTTTTAAATATTGTTAATAAAGTTAACAAGATTAATATAATGTTAAGAAGAATAGATCTCGCTACTTTTTTCGCTTATTAATAATAGTATGAAACATATAAATAAATAAATATAAATAAATAAAAGATAATAATTTAAAATTATTTCGTAGTATTAAATATTATTTATGATGAAATTGATAAATGTCACACGACGATAGTGTTTTAATTTACTTGAATAAATTTTGCTACCATATGTAGAATTTATTCAATCTATTATACAATGTATTTTAGCAGTCTATAAAGTGTTTCAACGATTGCAAGCCGAATAGTGTAGATTTGTAAAGGCGCTTGTAAAAGAGCAACAGAAAGGGAGATGCGTGACGCGCAGAGAGCGAGCTACCGCTATACGACGCACCTGCAGCTTCAACGAGCCTATGTTCGAGCCCGGCTCGTTCGCTTCTTCTCTTCCTTCCTTACGAAACGAAGCGATTCCGTGGGGAAGATAAAGAGGGGGGCGTAGCCGATCCGCGATTTCTCCCTGAATCCGGCAGTGGTTAGCCGGTGCATTAGTCTCGCGTGTGTCTCGATGCCTAGGATACAGTTCATGCTAGCCGCGGTATAATCCAGCGGTTAGCGCGGGCGCAGTGCATAAATCGCGCCAACGGCTAAGTGCGATCCGCGGGAAGAAGCGCATAGCGTTCCCGCGGCGATCAAGCACTGGAATTTTAACCTGCCCGATGTGCCTGGCGACTAATAAATCTACGCTCGACCCACTCTTGCTGGCAATATTTTTTCGCTCTCGCTCGCGTCAATTATAATTATGACCACAATTGCAATTTTCCTATATAATTATATTATGCGAGTTTGCATTGTTTGCGAAAAACCTTGATAAAAAAATAAATTTAAACTCTTTGGATCTGTATATTAAATCTGTCTAGTGTATTTAGGATATTATCACCTCGAGTTCATCATTTGGATTTGATTGTTTAGTTGCACACATCGCGAGTACAATGCAAAGATAAACGCGACCCCAACAGGCGCCCCCGTGTAATCTATGTATCTTTAAGCGCTTATGACATCGTGGGTAATCATATAACCAGTCGGTCATAATTGCGGTAATAAACATTACGATTGTACACATAATATCTATCTTTAGCCCCGGTCATGGCGATACGGTGCAGTATTAGAGTACTCTGTGTATAAATAATGACCACTATTAAACGATCTGGTTGGAACGCAAAGACTAATGCGTCTTCGGCATTATGTTCGCACCGCTCGCTCTTTGAGCCGCTAAAAGGGCTCGCGAGCTATTTGTCTGCTATGCATTTTGTGCCTTGAAGGGTCTGCGTGCACATTCGCGCAAATTCGGCCTCAAGGTCGCACGCGAGATATTACGTGTCTCGTGAACATCGAACTTTCTGTGCCCTCGGTTTTATATTATTTAATGAATATGTAACGAGATACATTTACATTTGTAATATTCTTTAATCAACGTATCGACGATATTTATCTGTCGAAATTTCAATTTCAATATTTACATAAGATTGCAATATTGAATATGTATGACATAATTTTTATAAATTATGTCATTTTTTTTTATAAATATACATGAATGTGTGTGTGCGCGTGTGTGTGAATAATTTCCGGGTAAGTAATTTCAGAAACGAAATGGCTCGTTGTTTTAACTCACGCCATTTTCGACGGTCCTAAACGTTTGGATGAAAGTGCGCATTCCGTCGCGGACTTACGAGGTCCCAAAGGTTGCGTCGCCGCCTCGGGGCCTATGCTCGAGAGGTATGCACGATCAAAGGGCCCAATCGCCGAATCGCCGGAACTTGACGATCGGCGCGGGGCCACATGCCCCGGGGTGAATAAGAAAATATCGATATTTCGCTAAATAATAAACGGCCATTACCCCGACGAATTCTACGTATACGAATCTTAATGACAGCGCACTTACGTTGTAGAGCCCAACATTAAATTCCTTGCGCTTTGATAGATATAATGTAATCGCGGTGAATGGGCGCGTGCTCGCTCGTACATACTGGGACCGTCATTTTTTCCTTTATTACAGGCGTCATGCCCTGGCTTAATGCATTCGAAAGTCACGCGGATTCACGCCAGGATTAATACCGTCCACTCGCTGTTTCGAGCACACGGATCGGTCCCTTTGGCGCGTTGGGGCCTCACAAGCCCTCGGAAGGAGTCCCGCAGGAAAAAGGAGGTGGGCACGATGCGGAATAAGAAGAGTACGAACGGAGCGCGAGAGCGCAGTTTCTCTATTGAGGCTCCGCATGACAGATAAGCTTAACCTCCGGCCCATTAACATTATTAACATCTGAACACAACGGACGGGGCTCGAGAAACGGACCGTATGCTCGGCACGTCCGGCCCACGCGTGCGCCTCAAGTACTCGCGAACTCCGACGCGCTTGTATCGCGCTGTGAGGCCCCACGAGAGGGGCATTAAGGTCTCTCTCTCTTTCTCTCTCTCTCTCTCTCTCTCTCTCTCTCTCTCCGCGGCCGCGCGCGACCGAGTCGGCTGGATAATTAGGGGTACGGCATCGAGAGGGGGCCTAGCGGGGGCCATTTCTGGTTATTAATTCACCCCATGGTTGATCCCGACGGGCCCACGGGGCCCATTGTCGGGAACGACGGTACCCGCGATTTGGCTCTCGCTCGAGAATATGATTATGAATATCTTGATGCTATAATGATATGCATTCTTCAATGAGCTGTTTTTGTATATAAACCATAAGATATATTTGATTAACTCACTTTGGTCGTAACATATGGCTGTTTTATGAGTGGATTAGGAATTGATAATTATAATACCAGAACATGAAATAAAATCTTTTACGTATTACTTATTAGCACATTTTGCATAATATTACATTACTTAAAGTTATGTTTTTTTTTTTAGAAATGTTTTGCGGTTTAGGAATAAATAATAGTTATTTCGTAATAATAATCGAGCGGCGACGTTTATTGCGCAAGAAGGTGTAGAGAACGGAGCGAGAATGATCGTTGCCCGGAGCGGGGTCAGTTCTTTCGCGAGGCGTGTCAACCTGCCAAATATTATGGAAATTTATTCCTGCGAGCTCCGCCGCTGTAATGGATTCCAGTGTGCGAGAGAGACGCGTATACGAATTCGGCTCGTGCACGAAGTCCAAAAGTGAAAAAGTAATTCTCACTTTCATCCTCGTTAGCAATTCTTCAAAATACATTTGCTCTTTACTCTGTAATTAAAATTTATAAAATATAATGTATATTCGTAGAATATGTTACTATTTTGTACATTATAATCTACTTATCGATATGTGTGCAAATATATAAAAGACAAGTCATTAAATGAGTTGATATGTTTATAATATTAATTTTATATTATTATTAAAGCAGATTAATATCACGATTCAAACCAACAGACGAACGTCTGTAGTTGTGTCGATTTAATAACACTAAAAAAAGATCGATGAAAGTCGTCAAGAAGAAGTCGGTGTTAAGCGCTAGCCCGAGGTGAATGCGCGCGAGTAAGGGTGCAGAAAATTAAATCCAAAGATTTTTGTTAGCCTGCCCTCTTCGTTTCAGAGGCGAGAGATGCCGGGGTGAGCACGACGGGTCTCACGGATCCTCGTCGAATCTATCTTCCGCGACTTCTCTCTTGTACTCACCCTCGCTGTGAACCCCTTTCTTTCTCTTTCTTTCTCTCCCTCTCTTTCTCTTTCTCTTTTTCTTGTTCTCGTCCGAGCATGACAGTATTACGTCCCCCGGAGCAAAAATCCTTATAAAACGAGACACGCCGCGGCGAGGTGCAAGAAGATGAGGAGAAGCAGTCGTGAGAAGCGGCTAAGTGGATAAGGTGCTAAGTGTGGCCCGGAGGTACGACGGTTCGACGCGATGTAACCTGCGAGACGGGCATACCGCGCGTGGAACCGGCGTACCGGACCCCAATTACCGGTCCCGCTCGGGGAAAGCGAGTACGGTCGCGCGCGCGCGCACACACATTTTTTTCGAATAAATCGGGCCCGAATCTACGTCACGTCCGTGTGCATCTGCCGTTTGAGCGATGCCGCTTGTCGGGAATGACACACAATCTTTATTGAAAAGGATGATTTTTCTTACGATTGAAATGTATGATATATCACTTGAGCGCAACTCGATTTGCCTCGTCGACTCCCTTACGAATGTTTGTACATTGCTCGGTCATTACTGCGCGGTTGCAGGTTGTATTACGTGCAATCTCTTTAAACGCCGTGGATAGCAGCGTGCAGCGCATGAAAAGAGGCGTGCCTGCGCCCATTGTAACCCGTGCGTCACCTGTGGGATGTAGAAAATTGTCAGGCAATCTCGAAGAAGGTCGTATAACTTTCATATAAGCAGGTGCTACTGATAATATAAATATGTAAGAGAAAATAACACCTAAAGGATTTGTGTTAAATAAAATAAAATAGCTAAAATATATTTTTTTAAAGCAATTATTAGATTAAATATATCAATCTCGCAAGGATATACTTATGTATGTTAGAGAAAATGCAGCATAAAATTTCTTTAAAATTTTATAACGGTCAAATTATTTCTCATCGATTGGCGAAGACGATATCGAGCCGCGTAACCAATCGATAATCGCTTGCAACACGTATTAATTCATGCGTCATTGGTATTATGGTTACGAGAAATTCCAGCTCGCCCAGCTTGTCTTCAGCCGAAATCTTATAAAAAGCTTTTGTAAACGATACCCCGAGAATAATGGTTATGTATGTCTCCCACGCATATGTGTGTATGCGAGAAAAGCCTTTTTATAGTTATGCAAAAACTATACTTGATAATATTCGATTGTTTTAATTTTTTCTTGGTTGATTTATTTTTTATACTTTCTTCTCAAGATTTTTATTTCAGATCTGTCCTCGTAAATCCTACAGTATAGCCGAAAGAGCAAAACAGTTGCTGTTCCCGAGAATTTCACGAGCGCTTTCTCTTCCCCCCGCTCTGCCTCCTGAACCCCGATTTGCACTTTTGATCGATTTTCTCGATATCAGTCAGGTGCTCTGTATGGAGAAAGGTGCGCATGGAGCGACGAACATTCGGTAGCGGAAGGAATTACGAGCCAGCCAGCCGTTCGGCTGAAACAATGCACAACTACCGCGGCAATCGGGCTCTGAGCCCATTCTTACTCAGTAAGCGCCGCGGTTTTACATTTTCTTCGTTGTGTAATGAGCCTAATGTATGTAACGTACGTACGCGCACGGCTGTGCGCTTTGCATATATGAAAGTGAGACACGTGTCTGTTTCTCTCTCTCTCTCTCTCTCTTTCTCTTTCTCTCTTCCCGCCAGCGCGAAATCTGCGGCTCCATTGCACGCTTATACGCGTCTGCGCGCTCATTATGATTCATTATTAGGTCCTTTTGTGGGCAGTCCGGTTCTCCGTTTCCACTTTGCCCTTTTTTTCGTCCTCGCCACTGCCGCCGTCATCGTCACCGTCGCACGGGCGGCTTCAACTCTTCTCTTTCCAGGTCTCTATCACCCTCTCGCTCTTCACCCTGTGCGACTAGTAGGTGCGGCAGACACCTGTAGAGCGAGTGCCTCGACGACGAATGGAGAGGAAAAAGAGAAGAAGGGGCAGAGAGAAGAAAGAATTAAAGAATCAAAAGGACCAAATAAAGTCTCTCTTAAAACGCGCCCGAGAGCGAAGACGAGAGGAAGATGGGGGAGAGAAGGCAGAACGTTGAAACCGTCGAGAGGGCGTAGTAAGGTGTGAGCGAGCGAGAGGAAGAAGAGACGGAGAGGACTCGAACGGGGCCTCGGGCCCCGCCGGTGTGGGTGAACACTGCGGGGTCAACCGAGTTCAACCTCAACTCAGTTCCCTTCAACCCGGTTCCCTTCGTTTCACCGTGCAGCCCGTTTTCGCATATTCGGTTGAAAACGGCCGTTGTCGGATCGGTCGTCTACCAATTAGGGACGATTCTTGCGTGCTTCTTTACCGTCATAATTTTGTTTTACCTATGTACGATCATCTGAAATTATGTAAAAGCGGAGCCTGGAGTGTGTACAATGCAATAGACGCCTCTTTCTCTCTTTGCCTCTTTATTGATTCTTTAAATCCTTTGCACGTTCTTTGCCTTGTACGATGCACGACTCGAGATGATTTCACATCGTAAAACAGGTGCACGCACCTTTCGCCGAGGAAACACTGCCAGGTGCACCGCACTTATCGCTTCGACGATTAGATGCACGTCCGTTGTATAAGATTTGCCGCGATAGTTTTGACAAATTTTATCTTGTTAGTACACTCGCTGGTACAACATAATTGTAGAACGATTGCTTAAAAATGAATGTTGCTGTAGCATCAAAATTGACAAAACTCTGAAGTCGCGATATTATTATTTTATTTATATTGAATAATATTCTATTTTATTACATTTTAATGCGCAGTTTTCTTTTTTAATATAAACGAGATAGAAAGTGAGTACTGACATGTGAAAGTGAGTATCGCTGCGTACTAAGTTCGTCCTCGCTCACCATTTCTTTGATTCGCGGCACCTGTTGCGAATTCCTGAGTCTCCTTGCAGCAAGAGCCTGAGCAGGCTTCCTCCTTCCTTTGCATCGTACAACTTAAGATTCTTTTATGCGGCGAGACAGATGGGCACCTGCTTGAGCTACAGCAATTTGTGGAGAGGCGTACCCAAGGATGTTATCCTCCTTAACTCGACAAAATTTCAATCAGTGCCATTTAGTTATCTCAATCACCATTGTATGCCATTAGCGAAACATCCAATTAGGTGGTTCGTATCGAGAATCTTGAAGTACTCCAATTACAACTTTGTTAAACTAATCTCTTTTATGAAAATCAACGAAATTTTAATGTATTTACATAATGATACAGTACATTATGTAAAATTGTTTTAAAAAAATAGCATAAATAATACGATAAAGTTCGTCGTTGATATTTTTGGAAATTTTACGCATAATCAAGATCTTAAAACTTATCTCTTTCTCTTTCTTTCCTTTGAATGTATTATAGATTGCATCAAATTTATTAATACATATTTGTATATTTAGAGAATTTTCTAATTAATTTTCTAAGTAACTTTACAATAAATTACAAAATCAATATTGTTTTTTCTATTATTCGACCTTATTTATCTCCATTTACTTCTTTACACCTGTTTAGCAACCTGCGTATACTTGCTCGTACGCGCGTTACGCGAAGGCGGGGGCACCTGCACGACAAGAGTATAACTTCCTCTCGGCCGGTTTAATTTGTCACATTTATCATACAGCTCTCATACCTCACCTGCGTGCTCGGATTCCGTAATCTCTGATGAGGGAAAGTAGGGTAAAAATCAGGTGATAAGTCAACGGAAAATTTGCTGTCTGAATACACGTGGCAAAAAAATATACCAGCATATTCGATCCACCTGTCGGTACCAAAGGTACCGATTATATATTGGCCACTGAGAAGAGAGTTGCGCAAGACAGGTCTACCGTAGATCTCATTTGCATGAAAAGGAATACACGTCTTCCTCTCGCATTGATCGCAAAAATGTTCTTCGCATCGGTCCTCGATATCCTTTCTACTAAGTGCAGGTACATGGGCCACTACGATGGGCCTTTCGGACGAGAGACGTAAATCGGGACTGCATTGTACACAGGGCACGTATATACGTACGCGTCACGATGAAACAGGTGAGGCACCTGCGCCCAGACTGCAACCTGCGCGCAAGAGCGAAACTGAACTCGCGCGTCTCGGAGCGCGTCTTGGAGAACGCGCGCCCGGAAGAAAGAGAGAGAGAGAGAGAGAGAGAGAGAGAAAGAGGAGCAAGAAGCAGGTGTATTCCGCGATGTAGCCTGCTCTGTGTATGCTAATTGGGCCAGAGTTAACGCTCGGGATGCCCAGGACGGGATTTAAC
>VBVR01005981.1:0-11025 GCA_011638315.1 Tetramorium parvispinum
ACCCCCTCCTCGTCACCCCCTCCGCCGAAGCTATAAAAGCACTCTCCGCCGTTACGGTTTAAAGCGGCGGTCGCTACGTCGGTCGATTTGTTAATTTGCGAGCCGACCACTACTTACCCTTGGCCGGAGAGGGTGCATTTAGAGGGCGCGTTCGGAGAACGCCCGATAAAAAAGAAAAGAGAGGATTAGCCTGACAAGTTTATGGTTTTCAAATAATGCGGGATAAGCACTTTACCCTTTCCGTTCCTTTTTATTGTATTCGTCGATACTCGCCAGTTTCTAATCTAGCGCTTATTGATTACGCATTCGGCATTCGCTAATACAGTTTGTCGTATTACGTTTAGCAGGCATGTCTCGTCGATTTCGCCAATCGTTCCCATTTCGTCGTTTATCAAGTAGCTTAAAATAATCGCGGAGATGCGTAAGATGATTAATTTACGCAAAAATTAACGGAAATAATCCGGATCGTCGAGAGATGGAACGGCGCGCGCACGAAACCGAAACGTTTATCTGCGGCCAAGTGCCAAAACAAGTCCCATTCCGTTGGGAGCAGGATCGTTTCGGGGCAGGAAAAAGCGCAGTAGACACTAATGCGTCTCTTCCTAGAAGGATATAGCGGGTGGTCGGTTTCTTGCTGCCTTAAATGTCGTTGGAAAGTAGCGTACTTGCGGTACGCGGCAACCGCTGTCGTTATTCCGCAAAACAGAAATTCCGGTGAAAGAAAAAGTTCGGGGCTAGAGCGAGAAATCTATTTGTTATTCCGCGGCGAGCGCCGAATAAATTGCAGGTAAAGCCGTGACAAAGCGGATAACAATCGCGATTTGTTGCCCTGACCGACCGAATTGAATATTGAACTCGGTATAATAAATAACAATTTCATTATATGTACATACATATGTGCATACATACGTGTGTGTATAAACGACATAACAGAGTGGACATAACTATGTACCAAAACAATAGCGTAGCAGTATAAAATTAATCAATTGGTTTTAGATATCTTGTCCAAAATTTTTGCAAGAGCTATTTTTGCAAGAGCTATTTTTGCTAATCGCATTTACCACGCTCGTGGAAAAGGTAATCATCTTTCGGTAGAATTTTCAAACTTAAAAGCATAAGGATGTAACGTCCTGCAAAGGGACGCGGAGCGAGAGAGAAGGACAGAAGGAGAGGAGGATGAAATGAGAGGACACACGATGCTATTTTAGTTGTATGTACTGTCGGTGGCAAGAAACAAAAGCCGTTCTAGCAGGTGCAGGCAGCCTCAGGGTCGAGATAAAATGGAAATGCACTGTGCTCTGGTGCACATATACGTACACACGTGCGAGTACGCCCTGTATGATGGGGCGCGCGTGTGCTTCATACGTGCATATGCGGGGTGCGAGTGATAACGTTTCGCGCTGAAGCCGCCTCTATCTCCTATTGGCGCTCGAATTGTTACGACCTCGGGATATCCTGCAACACAGGGCAAGTCCTTTTAGGATTCCAGGCAAAGGGATCTAAGGCTGAACCGTCGGCGATAGAGGATAAGGAAAATATCACAAAATACAAGAAAATGGCAAAGCCAAAGAGTGTGGGAAAAGGTAGAAGTAGGAAGAAGAAAGAGACCCGAGAGATATTTTGACATGATGTAGTTCCTATTCAATCTGCAAGATGATCTGTAGAATGGAGGCCTTGGAATTAAATTGTCGATGGTAAAAGTCGATGATTGAAATATTTTAAAATACTAAAAAGAGAGAATGTCAAAAGGCAGATGAATGTACGAATTTAAAGATTTGCATGAGATTTTGAGGAACTCTGAGTGAAGGATGTGTTGAGATGGATATTCTTGACATAATTACAATACTAAAATTAAAATTAGGAAACAATAAGAGAATACGTTTCTTAAATATTAAAAAAATGTTATACTACTATATTTCACTTATTTAAATTATTGTAAATACTCCAACAAAACTAGATTTTTTAAATGTGAAAGTAAGGTAATATTTTTTTAAATAATAAGAGCGCAATGCGCGCGCGGAAAAGAAGTGGAACAAAATAACAGAACAAATAAATCTTCATAAATCCATAAATCCCTACAAAAGTGATATGCCTTTTAAACTATATTTTACTAAAACATTTTTCTAATATTAAAAAAGGGATTTCTGTATTCGTTTGTATCTCTTAATCCTCTGCTCTCGAGATATGACAAGTTAAAACCGGTTTTTTGCCTCAATGGAAGTTTGAAATTTCATTTGAAAATTCTATAATCCATTGTATATTTACGCTGTATTTCATCAATTTTTGGATTTGAAGGGTATATTTTTTTCACTAGTATATGAATATAAAACTATTATTACGTATTATTAAATTAATAAAAACTTATAATTAATGTATATATATATATATATGCTGCTATATAATATTTAAAATAAAATATTATTATTCGTTAAAACAGAAGCTATTATTCCATTACAGTATATATTTATAAAACATACATGCACATTACTATACTAAATAAAAAATAAAATGTAATTGATTTATCATATTTGTTCTACATTTTCTCTTTCTAGAAATTGAAAAAAATAGAAATAAAAACCTTATAGATGTAATGGATAAAAAAATTGTAGTTTTATCATTAAAAGCGATAAAATTTATTTAACATCTAATATTACTGATTTATATCCCCAGATGTTTGACTGTTCGAATCTATTTTTTTAGAGCTTTTTTCAAGACAATTAAACAACCTGTATAAATTTATGTTGCCCATTTGTCGCCATCGATTTGAAATTTCTCAAGGCAAAATTGACGGCCATAAATAGTCAGCGTGGCCAATATGTCAAACATCTTCAGGCTCGACATGAGTAAACGTATTGGTCCAATATCCTCGTTCGCGAACGAGGACGCATGCAGTTGCAGTGTAATAGCGTTATGCATGTCGGCAGTCGAGTGAACGATGAACTCGGACAGGTTCGGCCTATTCTCCCTCGGGATAGTCGTCGCGTGATAACTGAATAATTAATTATACGGTGAGATTAATTTACGCGGGGGTAGCGAGCTTCGTTTGGAACACGATACTGGCGGCTCGTCCGGGGAGAGCACCAATATACATATATATATATATATATATATCCGCCAAGATTTATCGTATACTTGATGACTTTACTTGGAGCGATTTACGGGTCTTAACTGCCATTACGACGGACGCAATTGGTTCTACTAATTTCACGCGGCCGTCGATCCGCCATCGTCATTTAATCACCGCTAACTCCGCGCACTGACAGCCCAACGGCAGAATCGTTTCGAAGCCCTGATAATTTTATCCCTTCGCTTTTCCAATCTGCCCTCATGTCTCAAGAGATGCTTGCTAAAATGACGAAGTTTAAAGACATTACGTACAAAAAATTGAATAGGGGATCAGTAGGCGGAGAACTTCTTAAGAGAATGCTAAAGGCGGATAAGCATAATTAAAGAAATTTTCTTCATCGTCGATTAATCGAACGAAAAGTATTTCTTTAATAATTTTGAAAAGCATAAAAAGCAGAGTATTCTACGCTGAGAGAAAGATATAGTAACTTTCGGCCTCAACCACAATTTTACAATATTTCTAACAAGAAATATAACAATTATTAAGTTAACCATAATTATTGTTAGAAATATTGTAAAATTATGGTTGAGGTCAAAAATAACAATATTTTTCTCTCAGCGTCAGTTTGTTATCTGACGGTTTTAGTGTCACGAAAACAAATTTCCGGGAAAAAAGTACAAATTACACACACACACACAGGTTGCAAATCAATTAAGCCACGAATTACATACAAAACAAGTTGGCGCAATCGTTCGACACACAGGGCGTTAAAGGCTTAAGATCTAGTCGCAGCCCCCGCAGATCCCGCTGCGAAGTCGCCATTGACATGCAAATGAAATCATAAAGCTGCAGCGAAGCGGCGGCGTATCGTCTGTAAGGTATAATTACTGGCGCATCGATCCCGGTCCGTGCCGCCATGACGGCCTGTATCTCTCGCAATTATCTCCCGCATTTAATCAGACTAAATTCACCTATTGTTGGCGCAATACGTGCGTCGTTTCGCTATGATTTCGATTAACGCTCTCGGTTTCTCCTATACGGCGCCCGAATGCCCAAGGCAGAGATTGTTACGCGTGCAAAGCTGCAAATGTCATTACTTCGTGCACATTTGCTGCATGCGTTAATAAACTCGTCGTCGTCGTATTTTGCGTTACGTAAAACAGGGTCCTTGAGAGATCGCTCATTTCCCTAACAGCAATTAATTGTACATTAACTGCAAGGGCCACTACAATTATTGATAAAATAATAGTTAGTTGATGTAACTTATTACCAGTTTATAATAGTTTAAAAACTATTGATAGACAACAGATACAAAATAATTAAAAAAATATATTATCAATGCTTCTGAATTTTTTTGTAATCACTTTACAACTATTAATATGATAAAATAAATTAGTACTTTACATCATATTATTCTTTAATAAAACAATATTTTATTCGATTGAAATAAGTTATAAATAAACGTATTATTTTTTTAAATTACAGAATGAATAGCTGTTATAAAATAATTATAGAATAATAAACGAGGGAAGGCAATTACTTTATAATGATCGTTAATTCCGTCATTGGAGAAAATATTATATTATTCCGTATACAGAATGTGACATTGCATCAATGTTGCAATAATACATATTAATGTGCATTATTACGCATATAATGATTCCATATAATATTTCATTGTTGTAATAATTGATAATTATAAACCTGATTAACTCTCCACCTTTCAATGCCATAAAAGATAAATGTAATCAATTGCGGCATATCAATCGAATTGCGCGAACGGAGGTGAGGACGAAGTGGAGGCGAGGATTTCGTACAATTGTGACAATCAGAGGGAATGCCGGGGCATTTGTAGACCTCGGCGGTTTGCAACCCTCCCCAGATCCGATACACGCTCTCTCCCGACGGCGCCTGACTGCACACGACGGCCATCGCTCACTTGGCCAGTCCGGGCCGGCCACTTGTCTTTGTTTTATCGAAATGCGATACGGTCAGCACCGTGTAACGTTGGCTGCACCGCTGACCAATAATGCATGACCCCGTCGTATCCACGAAATTGCGCGGTCTCGGCGCATCTCCGATGCAACTGCACCGCTGCAGTTGTCGGTCGGACCCAATCTCTCTCTCTCTCTCTCTCTGGTTAAGGCTCGGCACGACTGTTGCTTTACGCGGACCTTTGACCCGGATCATCTTTCCGCTCGATAAGAGAAGATCGATAAATGATAAAGTTTTATTCTGTTGAAGTTACGCATCAGAGCCTGTAATATCATTCAGTAAACTTGGCAGTGAGACTAAAAAGAAAGTCACATGTTCTTGCGTCACACTTGCCCTTTTTATAAATAAGGAAATAAAATGAGTGTGCGCAATTTTTTAAATGCCACACTGAGAGAAAGTTCTGGTTGAAAACGGACGAATCAGAAAATCTTGTAGGCGCGATCAAATATTCTGATTATTACAATAGAACTCAATACTTTATAACTTATAATAACCAGAATATTTGATCGCGCCTACAAGATTTTCCGATTCGTCCATTTTCAACCGGAACTTTTTTTCAATGTATAATATTTCCCTTGTATGGAAAACTATTGCATTTCATAAATTTGATGAAAATCTGGATGTAAGTGGCAAATGAATTCGAGAAGCGTTTTCTTCTTCGCTAACCGTTCCCAGGGGGGCGACTAACTTTGCCCCCGAACTCCCAGGAGAATATATTCTTTGCGCCGTGATGTACAAGTTCCCGGGGACGTCGTGTATCATGTCGCGAAACATCGCATCAAAGAAAGGACAGGAAATAGCAGACGGGGCGGCCTCGGACGGGCTCTCGTGTCGTTTATCGATACGTTGCTCTTGACGAAATATCGGCGCGATGTAGCGGAGAGAAGTTTCTGAAAAGCACTTCGGCCCCGCCGAGGGAAAGTTTCGACCAACCATCTACGAGTGTTCCTTCCGCCGTGAACGACAACGGCCAAAGTTTGCTTATGAATAAATTTCGTCGCATCATCGCGTTTACCCGCCGTTTATTATTACTTTCCCGCTGTCGCTAGCGTTCCGGCCTCGCAGCCGTCGAAATGCGCTTGAGGGTTTCATATAAAAAAGAGACACCCTTCTGTTTTTTTCCCGTGGCATACTTTGACCTATATAATTAAATCTCGATTTAATTAGAGAAGAATGCAGAATTTTACTGAATTTTACTCTTTTATATCTTACTTCCTTTTCTAACTTCTTGCCTTGATAAATTATTATTATTACACTTCTCCTCTAGTTACTATACTGTTAAATCATTGTTGAGTTAATTATCGTAACTTCTTGAAATTAATTACTACAATTGTAATAGTCATTTATGATATTCGAGCACGCATATATTTGCACGCGCACACACATATTAGTTCTCGAAATTCCATTTACTTGATTATTAATTAACTTCTCCAATTGAAAATTCTAAAAAGGCAACATATCATTTATATCGTTTTTTATTGTTTGCTATCAATCTTATCAAGTTATGCTTACAATTAATTTTTACTATCGCAAATTATCGTAATTCTGTAATAATTAAATGCTAGTATTAATTTCCATAGTCCTCGAGATTCTGTTTGCGTTTGTATCTCGACTAATTGACGCTGGAAAAACGAACCCGGTGTACATCCGCTGCACAAACGCCACGTGTAATTCCCGGGTAAAAGTATACGCTCTGGTGGTACATACGTGTAAAATTCACGAGCGTGTAAAGCCCCTAACTATCCTAACTACGTGAAGTTAATTCGAACGCGCGAGTTTCAAAGCGGCTAATTTGTCACATCGGCTATTCCTCTTGACAAGCGGCGCTTTTAAAGCCGCCGAAAAGAAAGCTTTTGTAATACTTTCCATTCACGCCGGGTGGCATTAGAGCGGCCTACTTGAAAAGGACGCGACGCGGCGTCGTGACGTCCAAGAAGCGCGTCATATAATGCACCGTGTGAAATTCAATGTTTCTATTCAGCGAAAATTTTATATGGAAAATAACCTTTTGAGAGCTTAATTCACACAACAGCCAAATTCTGCTCAAGAATTATAACATAAATATGCAATAAAGAGTTCGTTGTGACCCAAGGAATCAATAAATCATTCATTATTATTTCATCACCATATAATATCTCCCTTGTTTTCCTACCTTGATTCCCTGGGTCACAAGCTAAACGTGATGGCAGCAGTAAGCTTCGTAAACGATATTTGTAAGTACATCTTGCAAAGGGAGAAATTGTGCAATAATTCTTAATCCGCCTTTCAATCTTCAGCGATGATAAACAGATGGAAAAATTTGTGAATGCTGAAAATTGTAGCTTCTTAGCGCGGGCAACCGCTACCCGCGGGGTCTGGCTAAAAAATTGAGACGGGGGAGGGGGGAGAAGAAAACGATTACTTATACTCTGCAGAATTTCTCATTACACCATCTCGCCAGACGGCTTGACGGCGAAGAGAAACGAATTCTAGATTTCCCCTGTGTCATTGGATTAAACGTCACGGTCGCCGGAAATGGATAGCATCATTTCCTATTCGACCATGAATTATATCTCGCGCAAATACATTCCCGTCATTTGCTGCAACAGCACTTGCGCGGATGCGTAGATGAACAAAGGCGGTTGTAAGAACCGTAAGCAACGTGATGTACGTATATACTTTATAGCGCGTATTTCAACGAATAGCATATTTCACACGATGCGCCTCTGCAAAGTTGTTACTCTTCTAGTTGAAGTTTGTAGAAAGTACTACCTTAAAAAAATACGATAATTTGAATTTACTGATCATGAAAATTTTCAGGAAATTTCAGAAACATCTGTATTTCTAGAAAAATATTTATTTGAGCCATTTATTTAAAATAATGACAAAAGTGAATTTTCAAATAAAAGTATGCGTTCACACGTGGATTATCAATCGATAAAACAATATCGGCGATCGAAGAGAATTTTCACGCCGGTATGCCATACTTAATCGTCAATTAGCGGTAATTAATGTGACGTTTAGGGTACCCCAGTATATCGGTTTACAGCAATTTAGCGGCGTCACGCTAATGGATCTGACCCCATGAAGCGTTTATCGAATCCGAAGCCTCATCTCATGTTACTCAAATGTTTGCCTTCTTACTCACGTTGCGCTGATCAAAGCTTCTCTTATAAAGCCAAATCTCGCCCACCGACGTACTCATTTCGCACGCGGCGCGGCATGAAACTCACCTGAAACAATAATTGATATTATTACTTGTAAATATTTGGTACAGTTGATTCAAGAGAGGTAAAGTAGGTTGAGCTAATTTGAGAAGAGCTGAATAACTTTCCAGGCAACTTTAGAACATTCACATTTTCTATTGATAATTTTGTACAACGTGTTCCAAATCATCCGTATTCTTCTGGCCCGAGAGTTTTCTTTTCCTTCTTTGATATTTTTTACTAATTTAAAAGACCGAATTTTTACATCTCAATTTATTTGAGATCTCAAATTGCTCACACGTCAACTATCAGATCCTACACTGAGAGAAAAATATATAATAGTTACTTTTGGACTCAACTACAATTTTATAATATTTCTAATGATAATTGTGGTTAACATAATGTTGCGTATAGTTAATCGCATTTATTGTTAGAAATATTATACAATTATAGTTGAGTAAAAATATAGTTGAGAAAAGTAACTACATTTTTCTTTCAGTGTATAATAAATTGTTTGCATTTTGTCTCGAGAGTCCTCGAACGCATCTCCCGTTCACTGAATCTCGAAAACTTATCTTCGACTTGCTAAATGGATCGAAAATTTAAAGACGGATCTCAACGTCGTTGTAGCATCCGATTACTTACACGATCTTCAGATCCTTAAATCCTGCGTGTTTCACGAGGGTCGGGTCACATGCTGCGACTCGTTCTCGTAACGGGGAACTTTAAATGACGCTTCAAACGGAGCTCACTCGTGAAAGTCTCGTCTTGAGATAAGAGAACCCAAGCTTGAGTTGTGTAATTTGGTAATTCGAGGATCAGAGAGAAATATATTTTTCTTCTCCTTCCTTCCCTTCCCCCGTCATTTTCACTCTTTTTCTCGCATTTTACCCGGCGACGTAAGAGATATTTGACAATTTGTCATATCCGTAAATTGGCCAAGTTGTACTTGTCAAAAAGGACCTAGGCTCAAACAGCCTGCTACTTTTCCGAGGGGAAAGAGATATTTAAATAAATTTACCCGCCCCTTGTTTACACGCGTTGCACAATGCTTTACATATTCAAATTTGTACTTTTATTTTAAATTATTCATATAGAAAATATTGCTTTAAAATGAGTAATTATAAATGTGCGCCTTCCATAAAAAATTGAGATGCAAACGCGAGTGTTTAAAATAAACGTTCGCAATTAGCTATAAACGTAGCGGCTGTACACATTTTACACAGACGCAAAGTCGCGAAATAATTCATGCGAGTTAAAATAGCGTAACGTGATATGTGGGATGCCCTTCGCGATCACTATGATCACTATGATATCCAGCACGCATCGTAACTCGATTATGGTAGACGAATTATTGTCCGGCGAACAATTTGGAGTCGACGATGCCGCATTAATGTTGCTAATTAACTCATTTTCGTTATTGTTGCACCAATCTGCGGTATAATCGCGCCACATCGCTTTGTATACGCTAAATTGGTACACTATTGTACAAGCAACAGCGTTTCCTAGTAATCGACTCCACTCATTTTTATGCTCTCTGACAAATCTCAATAGAACGCAGACAATAATGAATCAGAAGTTACGCATGTTGCTACACCGAGAGAAAATATAAAATATAAAAATACTTTTGGGCCCAATCACAATTTTATAATACGAAATATGATTAACTTAACTATATGCATCATTATGTTAACCATAATTATCATTAGAAATACTATAAAATTGTGGTTGAGTCCAAAAGTAACTATATTTTTCTTTCAGTGTATTTTTAAATTACAAAATAAGCTCAGATTATAAAACTAAACTCGACTGATTTTTAAAAATATCTGATGAGAGCTTGATAAAACAGTTTTAAATTAATACAAAGACAGGAAAAATGTTTTGAATTAATTCATTGCGTTAAATAAAACACGATTGACACGATTTAAAAAGAGAAACAAAAATTTCAATTTAATTAAATATAATTTTTGTTGAAAAAGAAGTGAATTAAATTAATACGCACTTATTTTGGAATTTGTATTCAATTTCATTTTCACTCAACGAAAGATTTAATTAAATTGAAATTTATATATATTTTTTTTTCAGTCGAGCTAGTTGTGATAAATTTATGTCGCTCGCGATAAACGGGCGAGTTTAAAATACAGAAGAGATTACACATGGAAATGAAGTTTCGGCCCTCCCTGCAAATTCCCAGCATCGCGATGCCGGCCGTTGCTGCTTAGGCTTAGAAGAGATTTCGGTTAACCGAGCAAGGATTATCAGGATGCCGTGTTACGGGGTCTAGGCAGACTAGGCGGGGGATAACGAGGCCCGATCAAATTCCGGGTGACGTGTTAAGCCCGGCTTAAGGCTCTGCAGCCTTAAGAAGCGCGGATCGAAGCGCTACGCTACGTATCCACTCCGTGACCCAGAGATACGTATAAACTGCTTGAGGCGCATTAATTCGCATCTCACGGGATCGGAATAATCGGGGCGACGCGGAAATATCGCATCGTACAGATCGTTAATTTTAAACACACTTCAACCTAAATCCCGGTTGATTCGACATTTTCGGGGGCGAAGGGACGAAAAGTGGTGAGCTGCCACGGGGCGGACAAATACAAGGGCCTCGCATTCCTACAGGTTTCGAAGGCAACGAAGTCCCTCCGTACTCGTCGCAGCCCATCGTTCGAGGACTTGTTCTACACGAGTGGGCACAATCTAACAGCGGAAGGGTGGAGAAGGTGAAGATGGCGAGTCGGGGAATCAGGGGCTGGTACCGGGGGACGCGGACGGCGG
>VBVR01005982.1:0-11025 GCA_011638315.1 Tetramorium parvispinum
ATGTCAGTTCCAAAGTGACAGAAAGGTGATTTTTATTGTACACAGTGCCGCGTTGTTCTTAATTGAAGAGAACAGTCAAAACAGGTCGATGGCTTTGATTAATTTTTCAGCGAATATCACAGAAATTAAATTATATAGCGGCATAAAATTTACGAATAAGTAGTAAGAACGTAGGCAATATTAAAATGATGAAAATTAAAATCGCGACACGTCCGCGGACATGCAAAATGAGTCCTGGGCAATTTTAAAATGATGAAAATTAAAATTGCGTCTCGTCCGTGGACATGCAAAATCCACAAAATATTAGTAAGAAGGAATTTTTGACGAAATGAAACGTTTGAGTATGCGGTGCACCACCACTACCTCGTGTCAGACTTCAGCCCTAGATCTCCAAATTGGAGACCGACGGACTCTTAGCTATCTCCCAGACATGGGAGATAGAGCCCCCTCACTACGTCAAGGTGGTCCGTCATCAAGGGGGGGGGATAAGATTATACCGGTTATCACCGAGATCAGTGCTGTCGTACTAGACGACGCATCTAATCTCGCTGTTCCCGTTTCGTGAGGAACTGGGAAGATAGGAGGCTCACAAAGATTATTACCGAGTCAGTGCTGTCGTACTAGACGTCGCATCTAATCTCGCTGTGCCTGTTTCGTGAGGAACTGGGAAGATAGGAGGCTCACAACGGTTATCACCGATTCAGTGCTGTCGTACTAGACGACGCATCTAATCTCGCTGTATCCGTTTCGTGGGAAATGGAGGAAGGTACGTTAGCTTCCTCTGAATATTATCCAAGCAGAACAAAAGTTTTGCTTGGGTAATATTCTCTGAGTACTAGGGCCCTCCCACCTCGACAAGGTCGAACCCGAGGGAGGGAAATACTCTAAATTTTGCCACTAATATAATTGCCAATCATTAAAATAAAAATAATAGAAATGACGGCGCGGCGTGTGAAACAGAGATCAAAGTGACATCGATACACTTACAGTTTCTGATTAAATCTTTTGGCGATTATCGAAAATATCATTTTAAGAAACGAAATAATACTCACAAAATATTAGTGACAAGGAATATTCGACGCAATGAAACATTTGATTATGGGTGCATCGCCGGACTACCTTCTCGCTCGAATAACGGTGTCAAAATGACAACAAAATGATTGTACTGTACACAGTGTCGTACCGTTAGTAATAGAAGATAACAGTAAAAATAACAGTAAAAACAGGTCGATGGCCTAAATTAACATATTATCGAAAATAACAGAATTTAATTTTATAGCAAAATAAAACTTACAATTCAGTAGTTAGAAGACATTGAGAGGGTGACGGAACGACGTGTGAAACAGAAATCAAAGTGACATCGATACACCTACAATTTCTGATTACATTTATCAGCGATTATGAAAGAAATCACTTTAAGAAACGAAATAATACTCACAAAAAATATTAATTACAAGGAGTATTGGACGAAATAAACGTTTGAATATGCGGGTGGTTCGCCGGACTACCTTCTCGTTCGAGTAACGGTGTCAAAATGACAACAAAATGATTGTACTGTACACTGTGCCGCACCGTTCGTAATAGAAGATAACAGTAAAAATAACAGTAAAAACAGGTCGATGGCCTAAATTAATATTTTATCGAAAATAACAGAAATTAAATTTTATAGCGAAATAAAACTTACAATTCAGTAGTAAGAACACATTGAGTGGGTGACGGCGCGGCGTATGAAATACAGATGAATGTGACATCGATACACCTACAGTTTCTGATTACATCTTTCAGCGATTATCAAAAAAATCACTTTAAGAAACGAAATAATACTCACAAATTATTTGTGAAAAGGAATAAAATCTCATATTTTTCCACTGCTGCACTTAATATATGGCTTAATTTAAAAGAAACAAAAATCTCATATTTTTCCATCGCTTCACCTATTATGTGGCTTAATTTAAAAGAAACACAAATCATGAAGTGCAGCGGTGGAAAAATATGAATTCCGTTCATCTTCCACGAGAGAACAACATCCGACGGGCCTGTTGTAGCGGTGGAGAAAAAAAAGAAAAATTCTACCGTACATTTCCTATAAGAATACATCATGGGCGGACCTGGGGTAACGGTGGAGAAAAAAAAAAAAGATTCCATCGTTCATTTCCCATGAAAATACAGCCCGGGCGGGCCTGGGGTAGTGGTGGAGAAATAATAAAAAAACTCCACCGTTAATTTCTCATGAGAATACAGCACGGACGGGCCTAGGATAGCGGTGAAGAAAAGATAGAAAAACTCCACCGTTCATTCCCGATGAAAATACAGCCCGGGCGGGCCTGGGATAAAGATGGATAAATAATAGAAAAACTCCACCGTTCATTTCCGATGAAAATATAGTCCGGGCTGGCCTGGGATAGCGGTGGAGAAATAACAGAAAAACTCCACCGTTTATTTCCGATGAAAATACAGCCCGGGCGGGCCTGGAGTAGTATTGGAGAGAAGATAGAAAAACTCCACCGTTCATTTCCCATTAAAATACAGCCCGGGCGGGCCTGGGATAGCAGTGGTTAAATAATAGAAAAACTCCACTGTTCATTTCCCATGAAAATGCAGCCCGGGCGGGCCTGGGATAGCGGTAGATAAATAATAGAAAAACTCCACCGTTCATTTCTCATGAGAATACAGCACGAACGGTCTTGGGGTAGCGGTGGAGAAAAGATGGAAAAACTCCACCGTTCATTTCCCATGAAAATACAGTCCGAGCGGGCCTGGGATAGCGGTGGAGAAATATGACCAAGGCCAAACGACAAGTAAGTTTTGTTTACAAAGCATTTTGGGGGAAGGGATCCACTATCGCGTTCATATCCCGCCCTGTAACGATTTCTAGAAAAAAGTTTTGCCGTACACGCTCTTGTCAAACAGACTGTATACATACATTATTAAACATTATTATGGCGCAGTTTTTACAATAATGCGTACGATTAATTCATTTTTAATCATGATAAAAAAATATTAAAAAGTTTTTCAACAACGTGGTTAGAAAATTATTTCTGCATACTTTGAAATGCTTTTTTGTAAATTTTTCTACCACCATTTCTTATAGAGATATTACAATTTTTCTCTCTTAAATTACGAAATTAAGAAAACAAACTTTGAGCGGTACTGTAAATTCATTTACAAAATTTTTATATCAAATAAAGAACACAAAATGAAAATTGAATGAAAACTCTGAAGAAGTGAGAAACAAATCTTTTTTTTCAATATTCATTACTTCCATTTTCAACAAGAATTTTTAATAAATAATAAATATGAAGAAGCTTCTTTAAATGTTCAAAAGTTAATACTTATGGAAGAATGATCATATAATCAGTTGAAAAAGTCTTTTTTATGTGATGATAGACCTGATAATTGTATTAATTTTTTTGCAGTTTCTGACAATCTTGGATGTTTAATTTTCGATATATTCCAAAATACTATTGGGTCTACAACGATCAAATCATTTATTTTATATTTACATTCTTTATGTATTCTTTTTACAATTTTCATGTAGTCATTCATGTAGTCATTCATAGTGAATTATTGTGATAAAAATGCACATTAATTAATTTTTATATGAAATATTTGTAAGATTCGTGTAACATAAATCATTTTTAATTATTAACTTCTCTTTAATTATTAAAGGTGAAAGGTTTAAAAAGAAAAAATGTACAAGTTGATCAAGAATAAATTTTTATTATTTTCTAGGTTTTTCTTTTTATTTCTGTTATACTTTACTCTTACAGTTACTCTTTACAGAAGAATGCAGAAGAAATTATAATTTAATTAATAATTTTAACTTCTGAATTGTAAAATCATTAAGCGATATGATAGTGTATCGCATATAGTGTAGAAAGAGGCACGCGACAGTCAAGCCGCTAATATACGTATTTCGTTTGTGATGTGAGGCTGACGATGCGCTGGTTCAAGAGAGAAAGAGAAAGAGCATAGTATGTCTGCTCTCTCTAGCATCCGAAGCTGGCCGAGCGCCGAGCGCACATGTATACGGGGCGCTTGGCTTGTGTGCGTCACGTGACGCGATCCTATCCCCTCCACAGCCACGACTATAGCAGAGACCTAAACCTGGGATCACTGCTCCCAACTGCTACCAACCTACGGTTGGCGAAAAACGAAGGGAGTATGCGTTTCACCGGGAACGAATCAGTAGTTACCTTAGTTCTCGATAACTATAGCACAGTTTGATATCATCGTTTGAACGTTAATTTATTAATTATAAACACCTTTACATCGATAAAATAGATTTTTATACATTTTTAATTGAAATACTTTTTATATTTTATATGTAATATGTAATATGCATATGCTTATAAATATATTATTAAAATTAAGTAAAATTTATTAAAATGCTACTATGTAGTAATAAATTTCTTCCGAGATCCAATTTGGACCGTGTATAATTTTGTCTCTTTTTATTTAATTTAATATAAAATTATTTTATTCTTATCTACATACACTCATATTTATAGGTTTAATTATGCGTGCGTGTGTACATGCGTGCGACTCAAGATTACTTTGGACTAAAAGGATTCTTAATCAAAAGTTACTCTATTCCAATTCTTCTATATGCATCTCTTATATTTTTTATCAATTTTTAAATTAGCTGGATATCAAGTAAAAAAATCACATAAATAATTATAAATATTATATTTTAAATTGATCTAAATTATAAGATAATATTGTAGTGTGCAACATATATTTTATATATAATATCGTTTTTTATATTTATTTTTCAATTATGCTGTTATAATATTCCTATTTTTATTTAATATTCCCATTTTCCTAAAGAACTAAGCTTTTAAATAAATCATCATTTTATTCACCAATGACGGTTCTCATCGTCATAAAATAAGATGAGATAGTTTTTAGAAACTGTAAAAAGATGTAAAATATTAATATGTGTAAATCATAAAATATATGATTAATACGTATACAATGATATAAAGGGTTTTCCAAAAGTATGGAAACGACCTGTTTTTTCGCGACGGACTAGTTCGCCGGAATCAAAGTTCATGATGAAATTCTAGAGATACGAGATGTATTATTAAAATAATTAACAGTTTATTAAAAAGAATAGAGATAACATAAAATATAAAAAAAAACAAAAGAAGATAATAATTACATGGTCTATTCAGATGAGCTCATCAAACTGTCGATTGGAATCGCGGCGAGAAAACGTGAAATCATCGTATAGATCGGTCGCGGTACGGTACAGTACGATCGATATGATCGGAGAATTGAATCACGTACGGTCGGTGTTTCGGGTTGAATGGAAAAGGATCGTTTGACGGGAATACGGAAACAGAATTTGCGGTGGCTTCTTGGAAACAGTGATGATTGCCGAGCACGCATGGCGGAGAGAGAGAACGCTCTACTTCCGAAATCTATCGTAGCCGATATGGATTTTGACTAGGCCGTGGCGGTGATTGCCGAGAACGTTCGGTTGCAACAGAGAACGTTCAATCCTCTTTTCTTGTTAGGTCGGCGTGGAAATCGGTCAGAATAGTCGGGTCGAGAACATTCGGCGGAGACAAAGAATGCTCTATCCCTTGTTTTCCGACTCTGCGGGAGAGGATGTCGACTTGCGTGCCGTTTTGGCAGAAAATCGGTCTTTTTATACCCCATTCGGAGTAATTTGAGGAACACGTGTGGTGAGGAATTACCGCTGACGATCGCGAATACTCAGTGACACATGCCGACGCGTACGGAATCCGATCGTCACAAAGTTGTACGATAATGTTCGACAAGTTTCGGTAGCAATCGGTCTGGATTTTAATCGAAACGATGTGCGCATCGTTACATCAAAAAGTACGCATTATTGAAAACTGTTCTATAAAAGAGTTGTAGGGTTTAACTCGTTGCGGTCACACCTCTGATTAATTTCATAACGGTCACATGGGGTCCATTGGACTCCCACGTAGAAAAAACGGGAGCGTCCCGTTTGGCTACGTTAATATCGACCACGGTCCCGATTGACCACATTGATATTGACCACGTTGCGATTGACCACCGTCCCGATTGACCACCGTCCCAATTGACCACCGTCCCAATTGACCACCGTCTCGAAATTTTGAAAAATGTTTTAGATAAAAGTTGTAGATCTTATCAAAACACACATTTTATGTTTTATGCATTTTCACCGTATGAACAACATTTCTTGAGAAAATCGAGAATAAAGACCTAGCTTCGCCTCAACACAGGGGGCGATTCCACATGGGTTTGCAACTTTCCACGCGAAGCTACTTCCATCCCACTCGCTCCCTGTGTCGGGGCGAAGATTTTTATTCTCGATTTTCTCAAGAAATGTTGTTCATACGGTGAAAATAGAACATAAAATGTGTGTTTTGATAAGATCTACAACTTTTATCTAAAACATTTTTCAAAATTTCGGGACGGTGGTCAATTGGGACGGTGGTCAATCGGGACGGTGGTCAATCGGGATGGTGGTCAATCGGGATGGTGTTCAATCGGGACCGTGGTCAATCGAGACGGTGTTCAATCGGGACCGTGGTCAATCGGGACTGTGGTCAATTGCAACATGGTCAATATCAACGTGATCAATTGCAACGTGGTTAATTGCAATGTGGTCAATTGCAACGTGATCAATTGCAACGTGGTCAATTTCAACGTGGTCAATCGGGACCATGGTCAATATTAACGTGACCAAACGGGTGCCACTCGAAAAAACCAGTCACCATTTGCCAGTTATTTAAAGTTTCGTCTCAGAAATGTAAGTAGATATATCTGAAGGTCTTTTGTTTATGATATAACAATCTTTTTTTTAATTAATACTTTAACATAACAAAAAAAATAAGTAAAAAAATTTCTGAAGAAATGGACTTTTTTTGCAAAAATATTCATAAAATTTGTTATTTTCGATATTTTACACAAACATGTTAACGTTGTATTCTCTAGACAGTATACTTTCAAATAAAAATTAGTTTTATAGTGGGTTTCGAAAAAAATGTATTTATTTTGAAGCTTGAAATAATAAATTATGACAAAAAATGTAAATTCAAAACGATGATTTTTCGGAAGCAAAGTAGGGTGAATAAATTTGTTTTTTTTTTACGTTTAGAAATACGTAATCGTACACTTAGCGTGGGGTCCATCGGACTGTCAGTGACTGCAACGGGTTAATATGCTTTTAACATAGAGATATTAAGATAGACTGCTTGTAAGGTAGTGGGAGGTATATGCCACAAAGAAAAGGACGAACTGATTATTGCGGGATGCTATCTCTTTCTGGCAGAACGGAGTGGTGGAACACTAGTGGAACAGTAGCGTATGAGCTGCGCATACTGATGTGCAAGTCACGCCCATTAGAAAAGAAAAGCGCTACTGCAAATCACAAGCTGTCCTTTTCCCACAGAAGTATACCCCCACTTAGGGTTTCAGTGCCTCATGAGTCTATCTTAATATGTCTATGGCTTTTAAGGTGTTGAGCTTTTGTTAAAATATTTCTCCCTTTTTGACATTATAGGTGATTTCTTTACAGTTATTTATAGATTGTTTCCGCATTGAAGTTACATACTTGTGCCCTTATAATATGTTGCATATGATAAATTTGACAGTTCGAGGCGTAATATTTTTTAAGAATAAAGTTTGATAAAATAATATTTATGCTGGCATTATTAATATAATCAGCATACAGCAAAAGTATTAAGTAGCAAGCCAAGTAATTAAGTAAATAAGAAAAGTTATAAAAAATAAATTTAAAAATACACGCAAAATTATATTAATATCAAAATAACTTCAATATTAATATTGAAGCAACTTTATTATGTAATAGTTTTGTACGCGCGAATTTTTAACAATCCGATTAGCTTCTTTAAACACTGTCCGTTTAAAAACTGCTCTATAGCCTCAACATATTAATATTTGGATATTTTTGTCTCTAAATGACTTAAAAAATTTGTTATGTAGCAGGTAGTGTTAGGGTCCTAGGTCTAGGACATCATCCGTGTGCGTATGTATAGGGTGCTTTCGCAACTTACACATCAGTAAGTCGGGTTGACTATCTGCCTACCGGGACATGCTTTTTTACCCGTACAAAATAAGATCGGATTGCAAGTCCGGCGGGGAATGAAGCAAAAGAAATTAAATTTTATCATTTTGGTATAGTGTAAAATTTAATTATAATATAAGAAAATATTTAATAATACAGATAATAATAACACCTGATCTAATGTAACATAAATAAAATTTAATAAACAAATTTGAACAAAAATATTTTTACCTTAAAATGTGCTTATACACGGAAAAAAATACTGTTGAATTAAAAAAAATTGCTTCAATTAAACGTCAACGTCACGGGTTGCCACAAACATCATTTAGTTAAAGCAAGGTCTACATTGGTCGTATCGCAACATTGTGAGCGTCGTAAAGTGGTGACCAATCACAATCAAGTTTTATAAGAATTCTTGACTATGATTAGTTACAGCCTTACGATTACGCTCGCGATGTTGCGGTACGATCAATGTAAACCTAGCTTTATTCAACATAATTTGTGATTAAATTTCAATACAACATATTTTCTTAAAAAAATAATACAGTTTTTGAATTAATGAGATATAACGACAATTTAAATTCCATATGAAGTAGATCTACTAAGAATTTTCAATGAAATAATCTTATATAATACTCATATAGTTTCCATATACAATTAATGAAACAAGAATTTTAATTATAACAATTTTATGCATTATTCAAATGAATTCCATATAGAGTTGATTCAATAAGAATTTTAAATAAAACAATAACAATGGATGTTGGAATTGATGTGCATAACGCTCATTCGTTAAAAGATAGCAGCCGAGAGTGGATTGGCGGACCTGAGCATGGCTCGAGCCAGCGACTCTAGCTAGACGAGCGAGCGCATCGTTGCGTTACGTTGATCGGTTACGAGTCAAGCTTTGAACACTATCGTTTTCACTGTTCCTTATTTGATATTTCTTTGATTGTATTACTCACTGTGTTTAATTATATGTGTTCTCTCTAATCTGTCTATCGAGTATTTTTATTTCTGATTTATAATATTCTAACAATGAATTTTGGAACACAGCCTCTTATTTTGTAAGTATTTAAATGACGAAGTCACTGCTATTGAAAAATTTAATTTTTTTGAAGAAATATAATTTTTATTGTATTTAGTAACACATTTTGATATATTTTACATTAAAGCGTAAGTATACAACATACATGCGAGAATATGGAATTAGACCAACATTGGTAAATTTGAATTCTTATGCCTTCCTCTGGCTTATCTTTTTATAACCATAGTGATTGCATTTCTCTTACGAGAAAGGTAGCTACCTAGCGGCCGTGCATATGATTCGCGTTCACTGGCAAGAAATTTTTCTTCAAGTGGAAAAGATGGACCCGTCGAAACTTCTAATTGAATTGACAGAATATTTAGTTGAATGGGCTGTATTTATTCAATTATATAGCAAAAATTTATTAATTTTATATTTACTTAAAGTATATTTACGTAAAGTATATATTAAACGAAAGTGGATATACATTTGATACAACTGATGATATAATAAATTCTTCAAGTATTCCACGCTATTGAAAGAAAGAGCTTAATTAATGAAACAAAAGTATGGCATATTATTTTGATTAATAATATAATTGAATTAATAAAACTAATTCTAATTAAACTGATAATGTTAATTTAACATTTTTTTTCATGCAACAGAAAATTTAGTTAGGCAAATAGTACTTTGGTTAATTACATAACATAAAATTATTAATTTTATATTTAGTCGAAGTAAGTACTTATTTGTTTGAGAAAAGAAAATATACAATTGAAAAAAAATACACAATGACATTTTTCAAATATTCTATGCTATTAAAGGAAAGATTTTAATTAATAAAACAAAAACATGGAATATCAATTTGATAAATAATGTTATTGAATTAATAAAATCAATTCCAACTATATCGATTTTGTTGATTTAATATTATTTTTTTCCATGTATAATAAATGCTTGATGTGTAACAATTATTTTTTTGTAACAAAAACAATTCTACATTTTGAATTTATATTTTCTGGATTGGCATCCAGCATTGAAACAGCATTAAAACTTATATTTGGCGATATGTCACGAATTTTTTTTAATTTCTTTGAACATAAGAGGAATGATCTCTGAATGATGAGTTATGTATTCTGATTTTAAAAGTTTCTATATTGTCTGGTAAAAATTGATAACATCCAGATTACACTTTCTTTTACTTTTATGAAAAATTTTTTTTTATGAAAACAAATGGATAAGTTTATAAATCCAGCAAGTCAATCCATGTTCCATAAAAGAAACAGGACTTTCTTGCGTAAGTGCCTTCTTACGAAGTAAAATATCAATTTTTTCCAGACAATATAGAGACTTTTAAAATCAAAATACACAACTCATCATTCGTTCATCTTATGTTCAAAGAAATGATAAAAAATTTTATGTGCAGGATTGCGTTATGTTAGAAAAGTGGTCACATCAAACATTTATTACATAAGCACAAACATATTCCAAGGCAAAAAATATTTTTTGTTTAAATTTTATTTATGTTAAGTTAGGTCAGGTATTATTATTATCTGATCTGTATTATTAAATATTTATTTTATATGATATAATTGAATTTTACACCGTAATGGAGAACTTCAATTTCTCTTGCTTCATTCCGCAGGATTTGTGATCCGATCTTATGTTGCATGGCCGATAAAGCATGCCACTGCCAATAGACAGATAGGAAATCCGACTTTCTGATGTGTAGGTTGCGAAAGTACCCTGTACGAGTATGTGTAAATTGTTACTGCCATCAGATACGTGTAATTGTAATTGGCATAACTGTTAATATTTATATACTAGATTTATGAAGAATTAGACAAATACACTGCGCAACAAAATTAACACAACAAAAATTTATACCGAAATTTCACTCAACTTCAAATAATCGTAACTTCGCGAAAACTTTTCGTATTTGAAAAAA
>VBVR01005984.1:0-11018 GCA_011638315.1 Tetramorium parvispinum
AGATCCTGTAAATTATTATTCTCGTTTCTTTTGTTTAAAGAAATTGCACGAGTTCTGCGCTTCTATCCATACAACATAGAATATTACGGCAACAATGCTGAATGTTGCTATACTGTTCTGTGTATAAATGGAGTATCTTTACATTCAATTTTTTTTATTTTTAAATTTCTAAAAATTATTTAAATATATGTATATATCAATCTTTTTTTCTAGAACTGTGGCTTGTAATGAAGCGGTTGAAATTAGGAATGTAATAAACTGAAAAATAGAGTACTTTTCAAAATTTTGATTTAAATGGATAAATGAATAATTTTTGTTGTTAGAAAAAAATATTTTTAATAAAATTAAGATGCGAAATTGTAACAAAAATACTCTGAAAAATGTAAAATGATAAATATGGCATTTTAAGTAATCATTGCATCCCATTCGCGCATAGTAACCAGGATTTTAGCTTTGGTAAATTATCTGAAATTAAAGATATTTTGTTCATTTTACTCTTGTCATTTTCAGTTAACAAAGGGAATTTTTACAAGTTTTATTTCTTGCACTATTAAATATGTCTGAATATGGAAATTGTGTTTTCTTGAAAAATGTCATTCTTTTTTTTGTTGAAACTTTAGAAAAATATTAAAACTAGAAAAATTTTTGTAAACCGATACAGATTATTATTATTAAAAGCATTACTGTAAAATTTCAAATTGACCAATTAAATCGTATTTGTTATAAGTATTTTGAAAAGTAATAATTTGAGAAAAGCGCATTAAAAGTCTTAAGACGTATAAATTTTGCAGTTTTTAATCATTTATTTTCAACTATTAATTTGTATCGGCTTCATTTTTATGGCATTAAATGGGAAACAAAAAGATAATTTTCGATCTTTTGAAATACTTTTAAAATTTATAACTCGTTAATCCTCGGAAAGCTTTTCATACAGAGGATTGTAGTTGTTATTTTTGACACTTCATTTAGTACCCAGATAGGAACGCATGCAGAAAAATTGTAGCATCATTTTAATTTTAAAATATGTATAATATATTGTATAATATAAGTCTAAATCTTGTAAAATCATTAATTTTAAATTTAATTATTGTGACATAGCAATCTTTAAAAAATTCATACCTAAAATAAATTCTTATACAATTGTATAATTAGTGCGAATCGTCTTAGTACAATTATTACTAAATACATTTCAGAAATTAATTTTGCAATTATTGTAAAAATCGATACTGCATAAAATTATACAATTATTATTCAAGTAATAGTAAGAAATTTATTTTTTTTATTTTTTAAGTAACTTTGCTTCACAATTTTTTCAATATTTATAAATTATAATTATAAAATTCTTTTTCAGCAATAGATATGGATTTTGCAGAATCTTATGACAATTATTGCGAAATGTGAATGGAAGGAAGCAATAATTATGCATTTATTACAAAAGTTTTCTATCAGAGTAGTCAAAATGTCGTTTCATGCATATAGTACATAAAGCTGCATTTTCCCAGCTTGATTTTTTACGTCTTTGTGATGGAAGAAGAAATAATCGGAAATATACGAATAATTTTGTAAAGCTAAGGATATCTATCCATCGGGTGACCCGGCTACCACCGGCCACGAGCGTCAAGATAATCTTGTTGACCTTTGACTTATTACATCATACGAGTACTACATTCTACAATATGAAATGAAAAAGATTAACGAAAGCGATTGAAAATAAATGTAGGACTTACCGTTAAGAACTGCACGAAACGCTTCATCTTTCCACTGTTCTCTCTCTCTCTCTCTCTCTCCCTCTCTCTCTCTCCGAAGCTTTTCTCTTTAAAATAATCTCTGACAAATCGAATCATCAAGGTCAGAGACGTAACTTCCATGACTCGCGATCTCGACGCGAATCGTTAGATGCACGTGCAAAAGCTCGAAATAAACTGTCTGGGGCTGAATTAATTATCCGTACAAAAATAGCTTTTTATTTCTTACTTCTTCAGTTTACATTACATGTCGTTCTCTCTTTATCAAAAAGCTCGATAATAAGATCGTTTGAGATAGACCGATAACAACGCGATCGCCGCGGTCCTCTGCCCGCTGATGCATCACCTCCGAAAAGGTGATACCTTCTCTGCCATATTTACAGATAATTCGTCGTGTAAAAAGAAATACAATCCTTCGTTTCTCTTTTTTTTTGTTTACTGACTAGTTAGAATAGCATCTCTCTCATATACGCTCGAGATTGTACGCCTTAGGGGAATGTAAGAGGAAAAAAAGGAAAAAAAAAACAGAGATGCGTATCGGCTAATTGTCGGCGTGCTCTCTTTCACGAGATACGCACATTGCGTGTGTATGTGTATATACAAGAATACAAATGTTCGTTTGAATATATTAATTATAAAAAATCACGTATATGTGTGTATGTACTGTATGTGTGCGTGTGTGTGTGTGTGTGTGTGTGTGCATGTCTGATATGTGCGCCTGCTTCAACAGTTTCGACTGTCTCGTCGCATTTAAGAGACGAGTTTTCGCAAGGGCCTCGTCATCCACAAATTTTTATTTAGAAAAATTTCTAAATAAAGGCTGATAATATCAATAATAATGAATTAGATATAACAACGGCGCGTTGCAAAATAGAAAAATAAAGGGCCAATTATACGAGCAAAAAAACAAAGTGGATGTATTAAAGTTATAAACTCTCTATAGTAATACTATGATACTGTCTCACTACTCGAGAGCGAAACTTTATAACTTTAATACATTCTGCTCATCTTTTTTTCTTATACAGTTGGCCTTTTATTTTTTTTATTTTGCACTGCATATAACGAGCCTAATTTCCTTATAACTGCGCGCGTTCTCTTAATTAATTGTCAATAATTGCCATCCTGCATCTCTCTAGAAAAGTGGAGCCAGAAATCTCGTGTGATCGCCCACGGAGATCGAAACAATGCGCTACGCTACTATTTTCGGGATCGTTTCGCTTTCCGTGGTACGATTTTTCTTCTCCCTCTTTCTTTCTTCTATTTATCTCTTTTTGTCGAAATTCGGAGGATCGTCCCGTTCGCGTCGCGAATTCAACGTCGTCGGCGGTTCATCCGCGCTGCAGACGCGAGAACTCGCGAACGGACCTTACGAATTTCTACAAAATTACAAAATTGCACTTGGTTTGGTTTTTTTTTTTTGGTTTCTAGGCCGAGCGCGTGGGAGGGAGACCAGAGAGATTCTTGGTGAATGAGAAACGATGAGAACGCGTATGACGTATGATCATACTGCGACACTGAAATGGACCAATGGATGGATGTATGGATGGTGGCCAGGTCATGAAATGAAGAACAACAGAATGCATTTAATGAGCGATTGTTTATTATGCTCTTATTATGGTCACTTGTCATACAGGTAACGATGCTTCTCAATGAGTGAAAATAGTTAATATATCATGTTTGTCTGTTTGCTTTTTTCTCTCTCTCTCTCTCTCTCTCTCTCTTTCTCCTTTACTCTTTTTTTTTATATAATTATTCAACATTGAATGGAATAAATTGATGATGAAAGAGAATAACAATTTATGGATGCAAATAAGTGTGGTTAGAGTGTAAAGTAATAATATTTAAGATTAGCCCTTCTCGGAGAAAAGAAAATGCCTGTGAACTAAATTATACTTCATCGATAACAATAAGTGGTGCCCAAAGCGGTCACGTCAGGACAGCAGATAATTGATAAGACTTCATCGACGAGCGAAAATGCAAAAAGTAAAACGCGTATTATCGCTCCCTTCTCTCTTTCGCTTTCTTTTTTGATCAACAAACGGAGGATTTTCTATCGAAGCCTTTACGTAGCCGTACGAATATGCGTACCCTGACTCTTTCGTCCGCTCACTGACAAGATCGTGCCTCTCTCGTTCTAGCTCTCTAGCCGATTGTACAAATCCCTCGCATACGATTCTTTGCCGTAATAATAACACTTCTCCGCACAGTCGTCCGTGGTATCGTCGATCATCCCAATGTTATCCGACCGAAAAGTGGCAGCCCCTGCAACCTTTCGTGATCCGAACCACCGAATGACAGTTCTCACGTGGAAGGTAAATCCGGCAGAGATCGTGCGACGAATAAAATAGCGCCGAGAGGTAATCTAATGAATGAATGTCCGTGCTAATAAATAACAATTGACACCGTACTGACTTCTGTCACGTACATAGAGAAAAGAATGCGCCAGATCGAGCGCATTCTTTTCCTCGCGCGGCTATCGAAACGTGCGAGTCACGTTTGAGAACTGTCGAGGCATCTTTTCTTATCTTTTTTTTTTCCGATAGCAACACTGGACCGAGAAAGACCGCGCGAAGCTGTGCCAGCTGTGATATTCTTCGCCGATTTCTCCTGATTATCACAGTCGCGATGGAACAAAGATCAACCATACCACGGATGCTCTCTCGCCTCGGCTCAATGTCGTACGTTAAACGTTGAGTCGGATTTACAATCTTTCGCCGTCCCGAGTTCCTCGCTTAAGTATATCCGTACCTTCCGTAGAGGAGTTACGATTACTTTTTACTACTTAAAACTTATGTATCGATAATCTTAGCTCTCTCTTATCTGAATCGCAATACCCTTTTTTTTCTCCCTACCCTCCTGCCTTCTCCAGCCTCTCTCTCGCGGAGGGGCGAGAGACGGATCTCTCGGAATATTAAAAAATACGCAATTTTGCCCATTGCTCGTAATGCACCATCGTTCTCGTGTCCGTGTCGACAAGAAAAAAAGGGGGGAAAAAAACAAGCCGAACCGTCTGTCGTGTGTGCACGCAATTGCGGGATAAAATGTGTAATGGGGGATGACAATGGAAGTGAGAATTTTCCGTCTAATCGCGTGCGGTGTAAGTCAAACTCGGTAAAACGCATGATGAGAAAAACACGCTGCCGTGTGTATGTATGTATGTATATATGTACGTGTACATGTATGCGTGTCTGTGTATGTCCTTAAATTACTTTATAGCCAAAGGAATGTAAGGTACAATACTTGATCGTGATTTCACCATCGGTGCGAGACGAATAAATCTCTCTATGGTACCTTCGCAGCCAGCTGCTCTCTCTCTCTCTCTCTCTGTCTGTTCCTCTTTCACCCTCATATATCTCGATTATATATATTTATGTATATATATATATATATATGTGTGTATGTATATTATATCATGGAAGATAACGCTATTCTCCCTCTTTCTCTAATAATTCACCGAGTACGTCGTAATTGCAACGTTTCATTAAAGACTTGTATCGTGAAAGTAAAACGCAAACGCGCGTCCTCTCTCTCTCTCTCTCTTTCTGTCTGCAAAATTCTATTCGCGTGTAAGCATGCACTTTTGACATTATACAATGTGTGTGTATGTGTTTGTATGTGTATGTACGTGTGTGAACGAATCGTGAACATGTGGGATGAGAGCACACGCGCACCCACGTGCACTTGCGATTTTATATAGCAATATACGACTACTTATACTCGACAAGGTACTCAATAGTTTCCTCTTCCTCGCGCTCTCTCTTTCTCTTTCTCCCTCGCTACTTAATGTTATTTAACTGTTTTTCTTTAATTCTCCATTTTAATCCCCGAGCTGCTATGTGCTATCTCTACCTCAACAACAACAATCTCACATCCGAGAATGTCTCTTAATCCTTCCATTTCTTGGTTTTTCTTTTTTTACATTACGCTTACCCAAAAATAATATACCATATTAACAGCCTAACTCTATTAATATATTCTCACTTCCGACAAAATAACATTACATACAATTTTGTACAACCCTCTTAATTATCTCATAATGAACGCGTTCTAGTTACCACGGACATTGTAACGCTGTCTCGTTACATTTTCGATACATAATTTTCCTTTATATATATATATATTATTATTTTACTTTATTCTCTCTTTTTTTTTGTATTTTAATCGAAGATGGGCTTAGCGCGCTACTTCATGAGAATGTCGCTGACAATTAGGAAAACGAAGATATCGTGATATGAGAATTATCTTGAGTCGCGTTTAATCGAATGATTTTCGAGTACATGTGATCTTCGATAATATTATCTTTATACTTTCGTACTATATAAATAACTTCGCCTCTGCTATTGTCAATCAATGCGATAGGATGCAATAAATAAACTCTTTTCTTTCTTTTTGACGTTCTCTATAGCGATATCTTAGCGTAACATGTCTCAGTGTTTTATATGTATATATATAATATAATATATATTACACACATACATATATATATATATGTATATATTAGCGATTTTTATATATTATATATATATATATAAAACACTTTACATAGATTTCCTTGGCTATCGGCAAATATTTGCCCTATTTATCATTTAAACATTTGATTATAGCGAACGATTGCAAAAGAGTGGCAGTAAATTAACAATTGGAGAAAACTCTTTACAAAGACAAATGCAATATTCTTTTTGAAATAATTAACTGTGATATATCTCAAACAGTTTATTTGTACGGGCCTATTTTTTTATTTCTTTTTAAAATTTGTTATGCTGGTCAATCGGTATATAGGCCCTCGATCCATCGATACGAATATTTTTAATATTCTTTTTGCGTCAATAACTTTTAAAACCATCATTCTTTATTTGGTAATATTTGAATTTATCTGAATCTTAAGGTAAAATTTACACAATTGATTTTCTTTCTTTTTCAGCAATAATCACGACAATTTCAATCTAATTTGCCAAATTGCTATGCACGTATACGTATATCAATTAGTTTAGACACTGTTGCATCTCTGACTTTAATTATTATCGCCGATCAAACGTAGGGCAAATCTGAAATAGGGCACTGTGTAAAACCAGGAAACGCGAACGTGTAACGCAACAACATTGGAATCAAAGTATCCATTAAATAACATATTCCTCTCAATTTGCAGCGGTCAATGTATTATAATGGAGCATGGGCCATTACCATTTCCGTATTATTCTCTTATCTTTTTTTTTTATTCCTATAATATTCTTGGCTGCTATAAGAATCTCTAGTTTCCACATACTGCAAACTAAGAGTAGGTGTATAATAAAGTATTTCGCGTAATATGCTCCATAACGACGTTATTTAGTATTTATATTAACGTGAAATAAATGATATAGTCCGATATTCATTGAAAACGGCCTGCGGACGTTGCGCAGGATATACACATCTTTAACAACACGTTCTACTGTTAAACGTTAACAAGTGTGGTGACCGATGGGTGGCAAGGGAAGGAGATGGATGGGAAGGGATCGGGGAGAGTGTTCGATATGGCACTAAAGGGTGTGAAGTGCGGGTGACACGCAGAAAATCCTAGTCTCTCTTTTCTATCCTTGGCATAAAACGCGACTGTCATCTATTCGCATCCTCTTTCATCTCTTTCCATTTCGCGTTTCTCTCTTTCTCTCTCTCTCTCTCTCGTCTCGCATCCTACTTAATGGAGCTTAATGCGAAGTGGAGTCATGAAAAGTACGATGGAACATGATTTTTACGATGTAGCCTAACACACACAGCCAAGTAACGTGACACGCGAGTCACCCTCCGCGCGGCGACGAGTGTCAAATTCAGTTAATAGTTACTGTAACAATAGTCATAATTAGAATTGAGGCGAGTCAATGCAATTCCTACAGTTCCCTGATTACTACGCTACACCTCCACGTTTTCTTTATATATAATATATATATATATTTTTTTTACGAGAGTTATAATTTAACGTTTCCTTCCCTAATTCGTTTCGTGTATTCTCACGTGCATGTGCGAGCGTACACGTCTGTATACAGAGATAAGTAATTATCTTCCTTTTTTCATTTCTTTCATTGTTTCAGATAGAATTGATCATTTATTGTTTTAACCTGATCAAACCTGTAATTTCATAAGAGATTTAAGAAACTAGCTACACACAATCTACGCCTGCGTTTAAAACTTCTTCGGTTAAAACTATCGACTGGCGACGCGACGCGTATACACGAGTTACCCGTCGCGCCGCGGTCCTCGCGCTTAGCAGGTTCGCGAACGGAGAAATATCTTAAATCTGTACAAAACAAAGCGCTGTATGAAAAAATAAAAGATCCTTCTAACAAGGGCGACGACTGCCGGTCTATTGTAACATCGTCTTCTCGCTTAAACAACTCGTAGGTAACATTGACTGGCCGACCAATACTGCTTTTGCCACCTTGTGCAGATGCAGCCGCGATGTTGCGTCGATCGTTTCAGAAAATCCTCAACGACGCGCGTGCAAAAGTTTCGTCCTTTCCGTTCCCACGATCTCGATTGCATGCTGAATTCCTCTGAAATGTAGCAAGCGAGAAATATTTTCCATGTCTTCTATCGATGAATACCGATTGTTGAATGAAAAATTTAAAGGGAACGCTAAAAATGATTTTTCGTGGAATCGGAAAGGACTAAACGATCCCTACCGCGAATTAATATCGTTACACGTGATACAATAATTTTGTCACCAATATATATACATAACGCCCTATTATTAACATACATACAATATATTGCGGCATTGTCGATTGTCGACCTAATATTCGTGACAAAATTATTTCTGCTTCAATACTGGCCGCACATGGGAACCGATTTTACGCAGCTTGAGTTTACACGCGGAACCGTACGCTTATTGACGTAATCATTAAACATCTCGGTACTATGTAACATGTCGAAGATATATAGATATATATATACACACATGCTAATGCATTAACGCATTACACTTATGCCGTTAAGCAACATCGGAAAATTCCGCCGAAAGCGTTATTTCAATAACGATACTGCAATTTGCGTGTTTCGCTCATCTGCAAGTTATTACAGACAATTCTCAGAAGTGGGTATAAAAGCAAGTCCGTTAACATTGTTACATCTCGCATGTACAAATACATGGTTAAAATCTTTCCTTCGCTGTTAATTTCCCGGATCTTGAAAAATATATCTATACTAAGCACACCTCGTTAACTGCGCTTTGAGAATATCAAATTCAATCGGTGCCAAATCCAGTCAATGGGAGATACCCCTGAGATGTTTCTCGCTAGACCAGTTAAACAGATTGCACATCGTGAGGAAACACTTGAGCCGCTATCGAAGTAACGACCTCGACGTAATTCTGAAAATTCTACGCACAATTAGCATCAATTACTAATGATTACTAAAATGTAACAGGCGGTACACTTTAATTCATCGTTACACTAAGGAGAATACTTATGTTAGACTGGCTGATCGCGCTATGGCCTCTATACGTGATCTGTGCTCCTTTCCACCTGTATTTGATTCTTACCCGGAATATTCGCAAGGAGATTCGTGTTGCACGAATTATACGCGTTTTACATAAGAAGAGAACTCGGCTTCGTCCTGATCTCTCTTGTCATTCCTCATCGTAACAAAAACAATATGGACGCATCATTGCGCGCGCAAGATTGCTCTGTAACATGCTTAACTGGGCATGTTAAATTGAATCGTGCGCCCTGACAAAGCTCTCTTGTTTCCTTCCTCGATCTCTCCTTGCCTCGGCCTCGACTTTTTGCATGTCGTCGCACAAGCACTTTACTTTACCTGCGCAAATAAATCCTACAATTTTACATTCTATCAAACGTAGCTTCGTTTCGTGTCATCTTTCATGTACTGGCAGCTGGTATAATATACATTCTCTTTTCACCTTTCCATCACAGCTAGTCTTATGTGTAATCTGCTCTACTACGGAATGTTTTAATATCAGAGAAACCCGTAACCCTATTCTAGTTTAACGTGGGTGCTACCTGTAGGTTGTTCGCCAGAGAGAGTCTTCGTCCTCCGCTTACTCTTTCTCGCTCGGGGTATTGCGTTTCTACAAACATGTACGTCATAACTCGTGTCATTTGTACCAACAGGCGATGCATATCACAAAATTAGTGTGCTTCACACTTCGCGCTAATAACGAAGATACGAGAGGATACGCCTACGGCGATCGTTTTTTTTTCTTTTGCCATTTTATGTAAATTGTATCGTTCGAACGGCGCTAGGATTACTGCGTGACTATTGCGAATATACGGCAACGGTGAACGAGCTTGGAGATGGATGATTCGAGTTACCTAAAAGAAAAGCGATTGCTCGTGCGAGCAACCACTTTTCAGCGATCAGACACACAGCCGATAAGCGAATTGCAGATGAAAGTTTGTCGTCCAATCTCGTTCACCTTGCGTTACAATCGGATGAGACTACACAGCTATTTCTCACAACTTTAACAACGAGAGAGTATAAAATAAAAAAGTACTGATTCTCAGACGATAACTCCACAAATTCGACGCATTCTGTCTGCGAATAAATATTAGGACGATAAATAACGTACGAGCGTGAATATGAAGGACGAATAAATAATATTAAATCTAATAGATAACGTACATATTTGTAGTAGTGGCAATGTAAAATTGTGTCTGTGTCCTGTATAAACATCCGTGAGAGATGAACGACTAATGGCAAATTCGAATGACAAACGTCTCTCTTTTTCTTTCACGTATTCGATTCCTAGTGTCGTGCAACAAATTTAGCAGCATTGTTCGTCCTACCGGCAGTCAGCCAGATAATATTCGTAGCCAACTATAATAGAAGAAGATTTTTAACGCGATGAGACTCAGTGGTAGCCAATCTAATATGATGACCAGAGAATGCATGATGATGATTATATTATTATATGTATATTAATCAATGAAATATATTATGCTGCCGTTAGCGTTAATAGCACGAAGGCCATTAGAACACACTAATCCATAAATTAAATTTACACTATAATTTACATTTATGCTCTCTTAAAATTTTAGAATCGATCTATCTACACCTACAGCAACCTAATTAAACATTTTATGTTTCGGTGACTTTTTAATGTATTTGGGCAACACAGTGAAGTTTAATTGATAATAGTTCACATAGAATTTATGGATAAACATAAATCTGTTTTTTCTCTTTACGGACGCAAATATTTTGTCAACAATTTTTTATAATATCATCCACGTTTATATATATATATATATGTATATGTATATAAAACAATTGATCCATGTTATG
>VBVR01005985.1:0-11016 GCA_011638315.1 Tetramorium parvispinum
GTAGAAATGGATAGCATACGCAGCTACTCAATTTCGTATGCGATGGTAAGGCTGCGGTCACATGGTGCGTGATGCGGGATAGAGCATTAGTTATAGCTCAACCAATCAGAACTATCCCGCATGACGCATCCCGCACGAGTTCAGTGCTCTGATTGGTTGAGCTATGACGGACGCTCTATCCCGCATCACGCATCACGCACCATGTGACCGCAGCCTTAAAGTACGAGCGTACGGTTGCTGAACGATTCACGTATTGACGAGCGTCACTTCCGGAGAGAAAGAAAGAGAGAGAGAGAGAGAGAGAAAGAGGCTCTTGGGTAAAAAGAGAGCGGAGGGGAGGGGAAGCTGTCCGCCGAATCCGCAGAATCGGCCATTTTATCTGACCTGCCATCGTCGTCGTCGTCGGTCGTCGCGTAGCACAGCGTCGCGCTAACGATCGTTCCCGCGGACACGATCTCGATCGTTCCGCCCGAGCCGCTCTCTCGCTCACTCGGGGACGGCGCCTCGCCCGGCTCTCTGTACGTTGCCGTAGCACGCTCGCCTCTCCGTGAACCGAGGAACGTTTCGGCTCTCGCAATCTCACGTATCTCTTCTTCTCTTGTCCGCAAGCAGCGCGAAAATTCTGTGGTCTGCTAATGCGTGGCGTTTCAGAGAGCTCTCCGACTCGCGCAATGGCGGAGGACTTGGATGTCGAGGCGATGCTGGAGGCGCCGTACAAGAAAGGGGTAAGCCTTGGTTTCTCTGTTCTTCGGTTCTTTTTTTACTGATCTCTCTTTCTTTACTACCTCTCTTTCTCTCTCTCTCTCTTTCTCTCTCATTTGATATCTATCTGAATCGCCACCGTTTTCTCGTTCACGCTCGTGCATTGTACGCTCGCATTGTACTGGACGGCACAAGACGTGCTTTCTGTATGTTTATTTTTATTTATTTTTTTTTTTATTAATATGTACGCACTCGCCGTATGAGAGAAAGGGAACCCGCCTTCTCCTCCTCCATCCCTCATGTCCTTCTGTCTCATTCTCTCGCTATATATTTTTTTTATTCTCTTTTTCTCTCTCTCTTTCTCTCTCTCTGGTATATGGATAGTTTTATGTACAAGTATATATATAGATATATATATATGTGTAGAACAAAGTACGCCCTTGTGTCTGATGTACCAACTATTGATCAACACCTCCGTTTTCTGTACTTATAGATGGTACGTTACATGTACCCTCGCGCTCATAGGATGTGCGCCAGCGAGTTCCTTGCACTTGAAAGACGACGAGGTATTACGATACAGCAATCATCTAACATCATTCTCTCTACTCTCTTTTTTTTCTCTTCCCTATCTCCTTGTCTCTGTCTCTCCGTTTTTTTTTTATCTTTTTTTATTTTTTTCTTACAAAGGTGTTAGGTTTCATAAGATTAAAATGGAGATTACACGCGTCACACCGTCATGGCGGTACACTCTCGAATGGAGGCAGTTCTCGAACGTGTGATAACAATGATAAGATCGTGCTAAATCCATGGGAAGCTTCATGCTGTTTGTGCACGTGGTAAACAACATCAGTACCGTTAGACAGAAATCCTTCGAGGTCTTTGCGCCGAAGTTTACGCGAGTGAAAGTCGAGCGAATGTGCGTAAGCGTGTGAGTGAATGCGAGAGTGGGCGATTGAGAGAATTTGCCGAGGCGTAAACGTGTGTCGGGGGATCCTTAGATCCCGGGTTTTATAAATTTTTGCATTTGTGGGTTTACTACGTATCTACTGTCTCAAATATAGGGTTTCGTGAATTTTTAAGCGTGTCTTGCAAATATCTCAAAAACATTGAATAAATTATATCATTCTTATACTTTTCTTATACAACGTAATACTCCTTTCTTGAATAATTTTTCATTATTTTGTTGAGATAAAATATCTTATATAAAGATATAAACGGAAGAGCACTTCATATTTAATAATATTCTGATAATATTCAGAGTTTGCTTATTTTTTTTAACTTATTTTCAGTATCCTTAAATAAATCCAAATCTTTGTTCCTTATTGTTTAATAAATTGCTGTAATCATTTTATTTATAATTATATACATACAATAATAATTATCGTATATAAGTAGAGCTTGTTGATTGAACTTTGTGATATAAAAGATTATTTCTGTTTATTTTCATTTAACTTATTTACGTTACTTGTTTGAATACTCCTTTCTATTTATATGATACAAAGTAATTCTTCTTGGTTTTTATTACAAAGCTGTAAGATATATTGTTGTCATATCGCCAAAGTGCTACAGTTGTCAGATATTTCTCTTAGGGAAATTCAAAACATTTCACTTGTAAAGGTTCATGAACGAGCTCATTTTATAAAATATCTAAATCCTACCCACTGTTTTTATACAACTTGTAATGATAGCAATTTACCTTTTAGGTAGTGGGATCGATCAAGTATCACAACACTTAATCGCAGTGCGACAGAAGACACGTCAGGCTTCCGAAATTCTTACCTTGCTTTTTAGCTTATTATTAGTCTCTATTAAATTTGAAATTGTTTACAAAATGCCTATCCATCTTATCGATCAGTTCTCCAGTGTAATTTGAGGCAAATGACATATGTGTCTATACCTATGTCTACATGTAAAAAACTCCAACTTTTTAGAATACAGTTACAAATGACAAATATTTGAATGCATAATAACATGATGTCTAATAGTGCACTGGAGACTGTCTAGCTGTGTAATTTTTTTGTAAAATGTTTTGTCTCTGAGAAACTGGATAGGAACTTTGTAAGTATCCTGTGTCACGTCTCAAATTTACAAACGACCACGTGAAAGTAAATTGGCCAGCAAAATATTTAAATTCATTTAAGAAAATGTTTCGACAGCTTGCTTCTGTTCTCTATCAGAATACTTCTATTATATTCTTCATAGAGTTTAACGTTCAAGCAAATTAACGTGCAGATTGTAAATAAAATAAATATTTGTTCTTACAATGTCATTGAAATACGAAGAGCATCGCGTTACAGCGAGAATGAAAGAAACATTTTCTGGACTCGGCCGAATCTGTGCGAGTTATTGCAGAGGAGTTACGGGCCCGACCTCTTCCCCGTGTTGGAAGAGGAGGGGAAGGGAAAAAAAAGAACAGTGGTCTAAAACGAATCCTGATTAACGAGAGATACACTCCCTAATCAGCAAACGCGCATTGATAATCCGTAGGCTATAGCGATTAGAGATGCTCGCTCGCGTCTCTCGCGTTTACACCTTTTTGAAATCGTGCTGTCTTTGATGAGGGCTCTCTTTTGCAGAAGAAAAAGGATGTGTGGTTGGCCATTGGTAGTTTAAACACCAAGGCATGCTCAACCCAAGATTGCAATGCTTTCCTAATACCCGATAAAGCGATTGGTAAGTTTGAGCCAGGTGCATGCGACCGTGTCGCATCGCTATGCTCGCCCCGTCTTTCTCTCTCTTTCTCTCTATCTCTCTCTGTTACACGCTGTCTCTCTCTCTCACGCTCGCTCTCTCTTCTCTTTGTACCTGTCCCGTCCCACAGCGCTCTCGGAGAGTTCCATAGAGTTCTGGCAATAAAACGAACAGAAAAGATGAGAAAGAGCACGAAAATTGACGCCGACGTCTGTCTCTGTCATCCAGCATAAAAAAAAAAGCATTGCTTTTTCGCAGCAAGGAAAGGTTGCTACCGTAGTACTGACAGGCGATACGAAATAGAAAAACAGATTCTCTCGTTCGTAATTCTCGTTGAATTTGACATTTGAATAGAAGAAAAGTTACAAAAGATATATATTTATACATATAATGTTATTGTTATATTTATACATATATTTATAGCGAAAAGACTGTCGTTATAAAATTTACTAACGTTCTACGATTTGCTTTTTGTCCCCTTGTTCGCGCGTCCCTGCCACATCGGCTGGCTGGCATGGCATTCAACTGTTTGCTGTTCGTAGGAGCAGGACTCCTCTTCCAAAGACAAGTCCTCCAAGGAGAATGGGTCTAGTCGCAAATCATCTGGGTGAGTAGAAACTTCCTTTTACTTAGTTATATTAATAATAAAAATGAAGTGGAGACTGGTAGATGAGGATTTACAAGACTTGATTGCACGACCCTTGTATTTAACTTTGAAGCTTGAAGCAAGACTAGGTGACCCTACGTCACACGTTAAAGCTTATTAGAATTTGGAGGTCTTGTTAAAAACACATCGACTCGCCATCGATCGCTTACTTTCATTTTGTCGTGTTTTTTGAAATTTTACTTGGGTCACTTGAATTCATTTAAATGAGGAGCACAAAGAACTTTAGGCTGTGAAAATTATTCAATTTTCTTGTGCCATTCTGTGTGTGCTTTGTTGCGACGCGGAATAATCCTTTACGGTTGTACAGGTTGCCAAAATTGTCGAAGAATCTGTCATTAGAATGTGTCGACTATTATTTGAATATTAGCATGACATTAATCCCCCGTCAGTACATCATCAGTACACTGTCGATTTAACTTACAAGTAAAAATAGAAAAGACTATTGTCATATCCCTTCAACGTCTTGTGATGTTATATCTTTGCGCCATAATTGAAGCAGCATTAGTCACTCGCCTAATAGACCCATCTGAAGTTTTATTCTCTTTGTTATAGACCCCATACAATTAGTAAATGCCGGTTAATTTCATAATTCCAAAGGTTAAACCCGATGATGGTAAGTATATAGGAAGAATATCTGTATTACAGATTCTCCTTTCGCGAAATCGAAATGTACTTCCTTGTAACTCTGAATAAAAAGATGAAATTTACGAAGTTGCCTTGTGCTATCTTAGCCGAGTCGTAGGAAACTCGGTATTAAAAAATATCAAAAAAGTTTACCAACGCGACTTTCCTTTTATGGCTGAATTAAATATTGTTGAACTTAAAAATGCATTTTTCAGCATTTCAATATACTCATCATTGTTCATTGAAATTACTTGCAAACAAGATACAATATTTTAATCTAAGTATTTTGGTGAGATATTTCATGATAGAGATATAATTTTATATAATAATTATAAAAATCGATTCAGACGTTAAAGAAATTCACTCAAGCTTTATCTTAGCATTATCTTATATACGTAGGGATTTCTCACCAGAATGGTTCAAATGTACGGTTTTCTTGGTAATTTTACAATTTTTATTGTTCAATATTTTAAAATAGATTTTTTGATCAATGTCTTAACTTTGAAATGAAAACCATTCCTCTAAATTCAATATAAACTGAATGCATATATATATATAAGGATGTATGTATCTACATATATACATGTATATATATATATACATGTCTGAGATAGCGATTCCATACACAAACACGTGGGTACCTTGAATCTCCATTTTGATATTTAAAGGAATATTACTCAATTTGCTTTATTTTGAACGAACCTTTTTAATTGAAGTATTTTTCTTTCGTAGGAAGAGCAAACATCGCTCGCGTTCTCGTTCACGATCCCGAGATCGCGATCGCCGAGACAAAGATCGACGGGATCGCGACAGAGACAGGGGGGACCGAGACCGCGATCGCGACAGGGGGGATCGCGATCGCGACCGCGATCGTCGGCGCAGATCAAAATCGCGGGAGAGACGAGATCGGGACAGGGATCGGGACAGTGATCGAGACAAGGAAAAGCGAGACAGAGATCGGGATAGAGACAGAAGAAGGAAGAGATCGCTGACACCACTGACTCTTCCTAGAGCTCGACCGCCGTTTGGCAAGGGTCACAGTCCGCTTGGAATGTAAGTAAATTACGTTTATAAGATTTTTATATTAATAAAATCTAATTAGCAAATTTAATAACTTTTTTATAATATCAAGAAATTAATTTAATAGTGCTACTGTTGTATCAAAATGCTATTTTATTTTATTCATACATCTAAGATGCATAATTGACTAGACCCAGTCATAGAATTGCAATCTGTGATTTTGGGGGATATATTTATGCTAGATCAATATGAATATTAAGTTTGGTTTTGTTACTATTGTTGAATTTAGTAACAGAAATTAATGTACAACAATATCAAACTAATAAAATCAGGGTTTTATTTTTAATATATTATGTTTTTAAATTATTTAATGAATACAATAATACATGTTTTCAGAAATGATGAATTAACACCAGAAGAACGAGATGCCCGAACTGTCTTTTGTATGCAGTTAAGCCAGCGAATTCGTGCGCGCGATTTAGAAGAATTCTTCTCAAGCGTCGGCAAAGTACAGGACGTCAGACTTATCACATGCAATAAAACACGAAGATTCAAAGGCATTGCTTACGTGGAATTTAAAGATCCAGAGAGTGTGACACTTGTGAGTATATTAATTAGATAATAATCAAATAGTATTTTGTTTTTTCTGTTTTCTCATTGAGAGAAATCTTTTTACGTATTGAGTATCTGAAAATATTTCCTTGATTTTCACATTACTTTTTAGGCTCTTGGTCTATCGGGTCAAAAGCTTCTTGGAGTGCCTATTGTAGTCCAACACACACAGGCTGAGAAGAATCGTATGGGTAATTCGATGCCGAATCTAATGCCTAAGGGACAAACAGGACCCATGCGATTATACGTAGGCTCTCTGCATTTTAATATCACGGAAGACATGCTTCGCGGTATTTTCGAACCATTTGGAAAGATTGACAACATACAATTGATTATGGATCCAGAAACGGGACGCAGCAAGGGTTACGGTTTCTTGACTGTAAGCTTTTATAGCTTTTATAGCATTTATAGCATTTATAGCATTTATATGCAAATATGCCTTTCTTTAAATACGAGTCAAGATATTGTTCTATGTAATAATTAATGTGTAAAATTTTTTATTTATAATCCATAATTATTGATATCTTGAATATTTTTTGTTATATTTGTGTGAAATTCAAAATTTTCATTATTTTTTTCAGTTTAGAAATGCGGACGATGCGAAGAAAGCGTTGGAACAATTGAACGGATTCGAGCTCGCTGGTAGACCTATGAAAGTTGGAAACGTAACGGAACGAACTGATCTGATTCAAGGACCTTCTCTACTTGATACTGACGAGCTAGATCGTAGTGGAATTGATCTCGGAGCAACTGGAAGGTACTTAAAGTATAATATAACAAGAAATACTCAAAAAGGAAAGAAAAAAATATGCAGACTAAGTTCATGTTTCGGTTCATGTTATAAAAAATTTATACAATGTTATTTTTGCAGGCTACAATTAATGTTCAAATTGGCGGAAGGTACGGGCCTGGAAATTCCTCCCGCTGCAGCAAACGCTTTAAATATGGCACCAGTGATGGCGCAACCGCAACCACCGCCTCAGGCCGCACCTCCCATTGCGACCCAATGCTTCATGTTATCGAACATGTTTGACCCGCAAAAGTAAGTAATATAATTTTTTGTATCTAACATTTTATGTATTGCATATTTGTAGACCTAGTGTCATGTATGCTGTCACTTTCACTAGGGGGAATATATATGCTAAATAAAAGTGTTATCATAATAAATTCATAGCATATATGCGAGCAATTATATGCAAAACAATGATAACATGACATGCTTATTGAAAAACATCTTTTAAAGCAAGTTACTGTGTGTATTAATTTTAAACTTGTTAAAAATTATACCTCGTAGAGACTATATAATTTTTATTGAAATTAGTAAGAAGTTATAATTTGTATCGTTATTGTTTCCAGCGAGACAAATCCTAACTGGGCGAAAGAAATCCGCGACGATGTGATTGAGGAATGTAATAAGCACGGCGGTGTTCTGCACGTATACGTGGACCAGGCATCACCGCAAGGCAATGTTTATGTAAAATGCCCATCGATCGCGACTGCCGTGGCGGCGGTGAACTCATTACATGGTCGATGGTTCGCCGGCCGTGTCATAACCGCTGCCTACGTGCCAGTGGTGAATTATCACTCGTTATTTCCTGATGCGATGACTGCGTTGCAACTATTGGTGCCAAGCGCGCCGCGAAGAGGAATGTGATGATTTTAATCGAGCGAGCAACAATCGTCTGCTAATGTGTAAATCCTAACGTAGTATTGCGTTTTTCTCTCTGTCTCACATACTCTTGTTGCTGTCCGGTGAATCGCATTTTTTTATTTGTTGATAAGATGGAAAAAAAGAAATCACCTAAGCAAAAAGTTTTAATGGTCATATGTTGTCACTTGTGTTACGCTGCATAAATTCATTGCAATAGTCTAAACAGCGGATAAGTTTGATTTGTTTCGCGGCTCATTGTAATCTTTTCGATTCGTTTCATTGCACATCTGTGAGTTTGATGGCAATTAAAATTTGTGACAGTCAAATGTTGTACGGGCTTATTTGGCATTGGGCTTCATATATGGATGAAAGGATATATGGATCCCAAACTATATGATTTGTATGCTACGTTGTGTATATATATATATATATTTATATTATTTCAGAATTTTTTTTATTTAGTTTTCCCTTGTATTATCAAGCAATATGAAGAAAATTCTGATTTTCTTGGTGATACTATAATATATATTACAATGCAATTACGAAATTCGTGTTTTTTTTTATCTGAAAAGTGCGAAAGCAAAATAAAATATGATTTTGAAATCAATTTTCTTTACCAAAAATTTGAAATATTCGTAAAAAATGAAGATATTCGTATCGCGTGAAATGTCTAAAAAATAAAATAATGACTAAGAACGTCAAGATTCAAAGCATTAATAATCAATAAAGCAGCACATAGCTTCATTTTTTAATGAATGATAATTATTTCGTTTAAAATTCTTTTAAAATTAGCAACCTAAATGTAACTGCGGTGCAAATGTTCCACTTTATGTATCAATCTATTATGTTTCGCGGTTAAAATGGCATGGTTCTGAATATTTTAATAAGATTTAGTCAATTGTTTATAGCAGTTATATTGAAAAAAGCCTTAATCTTTTCTAATTTAATTCATGTATTAAGTTTTTATCCATAATAGATAAGAAATATTTAAAAAATAATAAATCTTGTCAATTTTGTATTGCCTGATTAGTCGAATCTATATAATTCCTATATTACATCTTGTTTAGCCTTACTTGCTTATGTTCATAATTGTGAAGTAGGAAAAAGAATTTAATTCGAATCTTTATTCTTGACTTATCTAAGAGTATAAAAAATAAAAATTTTCACAATTATGCATTATTATATGCTTGTACTTGGGAAGGAAAAGATTAAGGTATATATTTTGTAATGATTACAACAACAGGGCTTAATGGTGAGAATTATTTTAAATACACATTAGATTTTATATTTATACGGAAGTGGAAGCAAAGTGTGTGATAGGAAAAAAAAAAAGAGATCCGCAGATATTAGAAATTTTTCACTCGAATTTCACGCTAAAGTACTCTTCTATAATTTAGAATATTACATTAGAATAAGACATGATTTTAATAAACAAATACAATTGTGTTATGTGATCAAGATGTATAAAATATATAGTCCTTACTATAAAGTTTTACTCTCTTCAATCAGTAACATAAAATAAACTTTTTAATATTGAGGTATTCTATATCGGTTATTGCATTGAAAAATGGACCAATTAAAATGGATTAATTTCATTTTTAAAACCGTAGCTAAATCTTTTTTGTTGAAATACTTTTGAAAAGATAATATAAAAAAAACACATTAGTATGAATGATTAACGAATAAAATAATTATAAATATTTGGTAATAAATATTCTATTTGCATCCGTTTCAGACTGATAAACAGTTATGTTTAAATCTAGAACTGTAAGAATATAGAATTTAGATTTTTGAAATAAGACTGATTACTTAATTCGCAAAATATAGTCATAGAAATTTATTATTAAATTCATAATTTATGACAACATGATTTGATATCGAATAATTTACGATCTTCGTTTTCTAATTTAAATAACAAGAAAAAAGTACATGTTTAGATTTTTCACTCAATTTTTGAAATATCAAAGTTAAATCAATATCATAAATATATACAAAGTGTTTCATGTAAAGCAATATAATAATTTTCGAATCTACGATAGAAAAGAAATATATAAATAAAATATTTTAATCCTCAAATATCTATGAAAGTAAAATAATTTTTTCTGTTTTTCTATGGTATACCATTGGATTTCTTTTTATATGAAATGCTTTGTAATTTAGAATTCAGATAACTACAGAGTATAAAATTTCTATTCATCACGCGTAATTGTAGATTGGTAAAATACAAAAATTCAAATTTTTCTCTTAAGATAGAAGTTATTAAAAAAAGATTTTATATACTGCAGTAGAAAATATGCTTCAAATTTAAAATCCTTCGCTATCTGCAGATCTTTAATCGAGAACTGAACCGTCAAAGAAGGAAATAATCTGTATATAAGTTTTTGTAAATTAATTCTATAGCTGTAGACATAAGCAACGTTATTGTGCTGTATCTTCGTATTATTGAAATATGAATGTATACTTCGATGAGATAAATGAAATTAATGTGATGCACTTGAATGAAGGATTTGTTTTAGATTACGGGAACTTGTCACATTTTTGGCAATATATTTCTTCTATATCAACAATAGTGTCCCTTATGGATTCGTCTTTATTCTAGACTAAATTTTCGCTATTTGCCGATTAATATTAATCAATTGAATCAATTGTTATAAAATTATGCAGCATGTATTCGTTGCAGGAAATGTAAATTGTATTTTCTCTATTTGTCGAAGTTGTATGAATTTCTAATAATGATATTGTAGACATATTCATAGGTATATGATGCTAAAAGAAGCATAATCCCTCAAATATTGTAACAAAATTTGATTTCTACAAAACTTCAATTAATATTTAATGCACAATTTAAATTAATCTGGTAATATAAAATTTATTTTTAAATAGATAAAGACGAGATAAATAATTCAAATATTATAGAATTTAAATCTTGAAATAGCAGTCAAAAATAAGTTTTATTAATCGGTTCACTGGTAACGCGAAATCAACGTTTTGTGCCAAAACTGGTAAGACCTAATAATTATGTATTTTACGTGAAAGTATATTTATAAGG
>VBVR01005986.1:0-11012 GCA_011638315.1 Tetramorium parvispinum
TTACTAAAAATAAAAGCATTTCACAGATTTACAGATTCAAATATTTCTGTAAATAAACATCAAAATTTCTCGGCTAAATTTAATTTGACAGAATTAAGAGAAATTTTATTTAAAACTTATTTACAAAAAAATTTAAATATTCAATTTCAAATATTAAAAAACTACAAAAAATAAAGATTTTTTTTTTATTATTTTACTAAGGAAAAATCAATTACAAGTTATAAAAAATTATATTTAATATCTTTTAGTAGCTTTTAAAGCTTTAAAATCATATGAAGTTGATCGTTGATTGCGAAATGCAAACAAAAGAAAATATTAATTACAAAGGTCGAAATAAATTATAAGTTATAGTAATATCATATATATTTTTCTCATAAACTTTTTAAAATATAGGCAACTTTGAGAACTGTGACGCTATGACTTTATTTTCAGCTTATTGATTGGTTTGGTATTCCCACAGGTAATACCAATACCAATACTCGGGTCATCGTACTTTGAATATCGAACATTGATCTATTACATCTCTCCAGATTAGTTTCTATGATGAGAATGTGGAAAATGTAAAATAAAAAGTTTCTAAAGCCCTGGGGATACTTTGAAAATTAGATCATTTGTATTCCTTCCTTGTTATAGGAAATCCGATTTTTTTTGTAACATATTGTTTGCCATAAAAAAATGGTAATATTATTCTTCGAGACCAGGAAGAAATGTAATCCAACAAAAATAATCCAACAGATGTGTTTGAAATATTATTGATATAAATTTACCGCAACGCGCATAATTATTTACTGTCTCATACAATACAAGTGTATGGATATTTATATTTTTTTTCTACATTTTAAAACATGCTTTTTTGACAATTTAGGAGATTTTCAGACTTAATTTAATATAAAGATGACTTTTAACTAAAAAATAACATGGAAAACAATTTGGATTACTAGTTTGAGTGTAAAGTAAAATTCAACATAACAGGAAAAATGCAGTAAAATAAATTTTCATTTGTTTACTAGTTTTTTATTACACTATATATTTATATGTACATATTTATATGTATATATAAATGTAACATTTTGCAAATTTGAATAATAATAATTTTGTTTTCTTAGTTCAAGACGAACAGTCATAAGACGAGAAGAATATTTGAGCTCCATAAAGATAGATTCGCCTTTTAGTAATTACTCAAAAAGCAATAGGGTCAATCAATGAATAATTGCGCACATTTTGATTTATGCACGCGCGAAGAGTTAAGTTACAAACTTAGATATGATTTCTAAATAGTCACCTCGTAAGATGTACAAAATATGTCGCCGTGTATGTACTATGTACATACGTCATTCGCGTCAAGAAACCGCACCGTGGGACTTATCCGTAATTCCTTGCTCTCTAAATGCCGTGAAAAAAAATGCTACTGCAACGCAATACGAATTAATGAGAGTCGAGCGGCGCTGGGAGCGTGAACGGACGACACAAATCGAAAGTCGTTCCACTCGAAGTTTGAATAGCGTGCCTGCTTTGTTTGCGAGTCGAAACGATGCAGGAACAAACGATTAATCTCCATTGAAAACAAAAGAGAAAGGAAGCGTTCAAATGCGTGCGAACTGCACGGGGCTCGACATCACCGAGGCGCGATTGCCGGCTATTTATACAACGCGACTCTGTAAATCTCGCGCTTCAAATGATTGGGCGCGGATTTTATCAGGCAGCGCGATTTTATTTATAGAAAAGCGATGATAATGACGACTCTACGAAGCGAGACGGGACACGCGCGGCGTGGCATGATTCGCCGATATACGTAACAGATAGTGCTAATAAATAATTTTGATATTACTGTGAAAGCAGCGACCGTTTAATTACTCGCATAGCATAAATACTCGATGCTCTCAAGGCATAAACTTCGACGTTAATTATAACTGTGAATCTATCAAGGCGATATTTAACAGTTTAACGTCTTTCAAATTTATGAAGTATTAAAAGATAAGACGTGAAATGTAGGACAAAAATCGTACATTTACGTTTTTAAAAATGTATCTTTTTAACGAGTTTAACGAGAACTAGCATATATCGAATGTTTATGCTGGAGAAACGCATCTCTCGCGAGTAATAAATGAAACAATCACGGGTATTCACGCTTTATCATCAAGACAAAAATAAAAGTTGAATTAATTGAATGGAAGTGCATCACGGTAAAGACGCTACTTGAAAGATAAAAACAGACGAGAAATAGATTGGAAATAAATTTATAGAGACAAATACGTAAATAACCAAATGATAATACGACATAAAGCGGAGAAAAATGAATGGAAAATATTGCTAATTTTGAATGTAAAATATGAAATAAAAATCTGAAATCGAAATCCAAAATTTTAATTTGATTGCATCAAGTGCATTTTGTGCACGAAATATAAAGAAGCGGGAAAAAGATAACAAATTTTTTTTTCATTCAGATCAAGTATTAATAGTAATATCGAAACAATTATAGACTCTACGAACCTTTACAAACAGCATTTTACTTAGAGGTCCATTGAGGTCAATCAGGCCCTCCGAAAATAGTCCTTTGAAAATTCGGTAACTATCGGAATTGTCGGCGATCGAACGTCAAACTTCTAATCCGAGCTAGTTAGCACAAAAATAGCCTTCGCCGCATCACGGAGCGGCTGACAGCTGCGCTAATCCCACGATCGTGAAACAACATCGCGGATTTCGCGCGCGTACCACGCCGTGCAATCGAATCCGCGAAAACACGATTTTTCGCGGCCTTGGCGAGGCGAGAGATCGCGGCTAGCCGCAGCAGGTGCCATTCGGTGAGCCTCGCACAGCTGATTGCCGCGCGCGGGCGGCCGGACCGCCAGCTGAGGGAGCAAGGTCAAGTCAAGGTCAAGCGCGGAAAATGAACCGTGGCGCGCGCGAAGGCGAGAACGCGTCTCTCTTGAATCCCGGCGCAATGTGTGAGCGCGCGATTTCCCGGCGACACAATATCGATGCGGCACCAAGTATCCCGCGCGCGCCGCCGCGGGGACACGCTTTAATAACAACGCATTGTTAACAACGGCCCGACAATAGTTTCTTTTGATAATACGAACTGCATGGCATGGTGTGGCTTGGCTTGGCGTGGCGTGGCGTGGCGTGGCGCGGCGTGGCGTAGCGTGGCGTGGCATGGCGCGCCGCCACGGGCGTTGTGTGTATGCGGCGTCCATTATCGTGGCAGTTCAATGAAATCTTTAAACGGCCGTCTCTCTTTATTCCGCCTGTATCAGTTGTTTGCCCGATGCTGTTTGCGCCGTTGTCGCTGCAACGGGCTTTTGTTCGGCTGATGTGTGCATTTTTTTTGCTCTTCACCGAGTGACAATACCTCCTGTCGAATTTGCATAAACGTGTCTCTTGACGCGCGCGACATGGAAGTCGCCGTTAAACAGGACATATTGAGGTTTCACGCGGTATTAACCTTTTTTTCCGCGAGCTTTTCAATAGAGATTATATTTATTAAAGAGTAGCACGTACGTAGCGATATATATAAGCGAGGTGTATAATAAAATCAATTTGCGTCAGATAAAATACAAGATAAGGAATCAATCGCGGAAACACAAAACATTATGTTTAATGTCTTTGTTATTTCTAACGCGATATGTCGCTAATAATTAATAACAGACACATTACGGCGGAAATGCATATCGATATTTCCCCTGCAGCAAATAATAATAATTCTACTTGACAACTTGTTACGTCTGTCTGCAACTCGTCAAATAATCACACGCACAGGAATACGGAATAAGGATAGGCATGACAGCGTAAGTCTAATAATGTGTCGTCGACGTTTTTAAACTTTATTACTGCCATTAGTAGTGAGTGAAGTACGCTATACGGCGGCTAACAGCAACGTATACCTCCGTCCTCGGCAAACAATTCAAGATGGTAATTTAGCAAATTTGTTACACTGGTAAATGCACTTGCAGCTGACGCAGTATATTGCAGAAAGATGCAAAATGCCGACATATTGCAGCAATTGCGGCATTGAAGAAAGTTTTTGCGGTGTTCAACGATTATAATGTGTTGTGTGCGTCAATAGTTTACTCGAATATCTTCATGTCATCTTTCATTTCCATTCGCACGTTTAAATTTATCCTTATAACTTTATTACCTTCTTGCAATCTTGCCATTGTATACAGCTATTTTCCATTTATGGTGCTTTAAACTTGGAGGCATCATTATGATGGGTATACAGTATTACTGTTATTGTTAGAATTTTATTATGTATTTTTGTATATTCGATATTGGCCGGAGATAGTTGTTTTATTATAAACGATTATCACTACATTTCCTTAAACAGCTTATCTATTTTTATGTTAAACATTACAAGGAAATAATATTGTTGTGTTAATAGCAACCATCATTATTCTCTTGGATATTAAAATTTTCTTCTCTTTATATTCGCAACAGTTTAAAATATTTTATCAAAATTTTTTACGTCAGTAATTATATAAGCTGGTCTTGCAAGAGGAAGATAATTAAAAAATTTCAAACTTGGGAGCACATTTGCATCGCTATCACAATAATTCGTTAACGAAGCATGTCAGTGGATGATGAAATATTAAAAGATAATTTTACTTACTTATTTGACCTTTATTATACATTTTAATTTCTTCAAGTAAATTAAAAAATTATAGTAAAAAAACACAGAAATATTAAAAGAGTAACTAAAGAATGTCTGTAGGTTGAAGAATCCAGGAGTTAATAGATTCTTTAATTCCATAGATTGTGCAGAGGATTTTTGAAATTCCACGATAGAGTTACGAATGTAATGTTGCGGTAAAATAATTTGCTTTAATGCATCGATTATACGCGAAGAGCGAGACACAGATCCCCTCCGGTGAGCGTTGCAATATAATTCCAACAGGAAACAAATTCCAACATTTCATGTATTGTGAGCTAATGCTTGATGCTTATCGAGGTAAGAAAGTAATGAAGTTTAACGGGAACCGGCAGGAGAGATGAACGCGTACGAAACGCTCCGCGTGTATGATGGAAGCAATTTTATTTTGCATGCGAATGGGCCCAATCATTCCGCAATCCAGCTAATTCAAGAAATAATTGCGAGAAACGACGGCAATTCCTCAACTCCGTGACAGAGTTTTGAATGCGCACGGCGCAGTCCCGCGGTTTTCCCCGTTATTCGCTTCACCTTACTAGTTGACGCACAGCTTGGCTATAAATAACCATCTGTTTACTCGTTGCTGTTCGCAAGCACTTTTTAATGCATCCTACTCCCCGCGAAGGTCTGAAAGTACAGACTGAGCGACGTATGTACGAGATATCGCAACAATGCAAGGCTGAAAAAGCGGGAAAACCCGCTCCAGTTCGTTCGAGTGAGTAAGAATGCATTGAACATACATATATTATTTCCGCGCATAATCGTTACTTATAGATAGGACATTCTATTATACTTTCATTTTATTACAATACACATATTTTATTGTGCTTGCCTTGCGTATTCATTATCAGAAAATTCCACGTTATTATTCCGCGACACACGTGTTATTCTAAGGCAATACGAACTCCGCCGTAAAATTACATGACACGCGGCTATAAACAAAATAAGATTAACTTCTTATCTTCGGCTGTAAAACGATCGTAACTCGGAGCAACTAATAGAAATCTACTTTAAGTAATCTTAGTTCTGTTAACACGAGGAATCGTACGCGTCAACATTTTACGTGCTTACGTGTTTGTTTATTTGAAAATTATTATTATCAGCACTATCGTTCTCTAGTACTTATCATTTCAAATATCTTTATGGCAATTTCGACTTACGCAGTATACGACTAGCGGCAAACTCTAAAATCAATTTTTTTAATAACTCCTAATAATAAATTTAATATAAACAATTATTTTCTCAGTTTATTAAACATGAACAAATTTGTTTTCTGTTGAAACAATTACTACCATAGAAACGGTAAACAAATGTTCACTTTTTGTATCGAAGCGCTTTGATAATTGAAGTATGGAAACAGTAAAAGAATCCGTTTAATTTCGTTAGAGATAATTATAATTAATCACAAGCATAACGACAATAAATCGCGAAAATGGATACTTTGCCTCTTCTTTCCTAATATTTATTATTCAACGCTAATGTGTTAATCCGTTTGAATCATTCCCAACGAACAATAACTGTCTTTCACAAAGATTGATCACGATTGAGAAGTAACAGTTTTAATTTGACGTTTGAATGTTTGACCCTGTGTATGGACGTTGGTACAATAAATAATTACCGACAATTTGCGGGCTTCGCGTTTCCAGACAAGACTGCAGGCACGAATTTCGCCGATTAATCGTCTGGCACGAATCGTTAAACTGTTCAGATTCGATCAACGAGATCAAATCGACGACCGATCCAATTAAACGTTTTCTCCCATTGCGCTTGAATCGAAACTCTCGCCGGAGATCGATCCGGCTGACGCGGCGGGATCGATAGTTAAAGCGTTATTAAACAGTCCCGCAATAGTTTATTAAACATCAATATCACATGAAGAGGAGTAAATGTGCGCGAGTTTTCGAATCTTTTAATGCTGCAATAAGAGAGCGTTGCGTATATCTGCGTATATTTTCCGCTGTACAAATCTATTGTGTAACGACGCTTGTTTGTACCTACACTATTCCAATTCTTTCAATTTTTCCTTAGTTTTCTCGGATTTAACATTTTTCTTTACGTCTCGTTTTTTTCTCTTGCTTGTTATATTCAATTAAAATAAATTTTCACTCTCCGCCTAAGCCCATTTGCAAAAGGAGGAAGGTTAGTGAGCAAAACTAGCAACCTACCCACTGTAAAAAAATACCAACTGCTCATAGAAGCTTCCGATTGCTCAGCTTCGCAAGAGGCATGATAAATCAGAAATGATAAGACACGTCCTACGTAAAGAGGAAGAAGAAGAAGAAAGTAATTTAATCAAAACGTCTTTGAAATTTATTTACACCGATTTTAGCATTATTTATTCCATTATACATATTATTGATGAAATTCACAGATTTGTTACGAGAAATTATTTTAGCCTAATGAAAATGCCGAAGGAGAACAATTTAATCATTGTAAAATTCCCAAGTATTTGCAATCACTTTGTTCTATTTCAAATTAACTGCTCATAACTACGCAAAACTATGTAATTATTGTGCATTATCTAATTATATAATCGATTTTTCCTGTCACGACTAAGATTAGGCTCAATTTGTCTTACGCAATAATTTCTATGCTCAATGCATCGATTTCACAATTGCATTCAACCTTTGACCCGTGTGTTAACGTATATTTTCTTATGGAAGGCAAAAAGAAAGAGTGATTGAGGACTTTTAAAGGAGATTCAAGCATTCGTTTCGAAACCTAACCGACCAATTAAACGTTTCTTCTAATACTCTCGAATCAAACGGTCGACAACGTCCATCGAACTCCAATTGATTAAACTGTCATACATCGTGCACGTGCGTACGCACATGTTCCACGTGTTGCTGCAGTCTAGATTCCATAAACGGCGCGAGAACACGCGGAATAGAAAATGCCCATTCCAGTATATACCGTTAAAAGCACCACAGTAAATGGCTGTTTATATAATAATTTAATCAACAATTATTAATCTAGAAATAATGATCGTTATCCGTTAATTCAGAGAAATTGTTTTGTCAAATGTATCCATAATTGTATATATAAATACGTAAATTTACTTTTAAATACTTGAGATATTAAGAGCAATAAAATTGAAAAGTCCGAAATGAAATTTTCAATTATAAACTCTCAGGTAAATAAATAACTACAAGATTCAGCGCAATGCAATTTGGCGTGCTTTTTCGGGATTGTCTGGATTATTAAGGTCAACTGAAAGAATGAAATTTATATTTATTCGCTTCTAAAGTTCTCAAAAAAAAAAAAGAAAAAAAAACGGAGCCAGCTATCATCCCATCAATCTCTGTTGGCAGAAACAGCAATTATTCCTTAGGAATAGCTTGCATTAATCAGATATTCTTATCTGGGAATAATGTTTCTGCTTCATTCGACACTTTCTTCCCGCGCTCCAGTTTAGACGTGGCGCGGTGCGGCGTGGTACCGGTAGATTCGCGCGAATCGGACGGTACGAATTGGCAGACGGACAGGCGATGGTCAGAGGAGCTGTCCCTCGCATAATTAATTGGCCGCTCTTAAATTTAGGATACCCGGAAAGGTGTTTGCGGGTTCGACGATTTACGAGCGCAGCGTAGTCATGATAATGAGCGGATAATGGACGTGCCGAGGAGTTTTCTTAAAAGGCGCTCGCGCGAGCGAGCAATTAGAGAACGTGTGCGTATATAGCGTCTCATAAATCTTAATAAAAGCCGCAAGTAACGATTGCTCACTCACACGGCTTGCCGCAAGAAGATAATGATTCACGCGAGTGGCCGCCAATACGCACGGATAATTCCTCCGTTAGGTTACTCGCCACATTAACAGCCTAACAGCGATTTCCATTTTCTCGACACGTCGCTCGCCGTCGTCGGGACAATCGTCGCCGAGCTGCCGTAGGAAGCATTATCACTTCTGATTTCCTCGTGTCGCGATAATTAGGTTCTCGGTAACGAAATTTGCGGCCGCAGCGTTATTACAACGTGCGTTGCCGGATAGCGCAAATTTCGGTGCGATTACATTGCACCGCGATGTACTTGACGCGAAAGAGCAAGGTTCGCATAATCATGGCCTTTGTATGTTTTATTGACATTTAAACCGGAAGCAAATAGCACAGTTTCGCTTGTGACGGTTACACTGTGAACTGCTATAGATAGCTTATCAATTATCTTGCTCCATAAGAAGACATTAAATTACATTGTAGCGTTCGACATACAAGAGGAATAATCGCAGTATTGATGATTACTTAAAATAAGTAGCCTGACAAATAATACTTTAATCTTTTATCTCTCTCTAAATATAATTAACCCAAAGTTCCCTTTTCCCAGAGTTAACACTGTGCCGTCTTAAATATTTATTTATGAGCGATAATCATGATTTTAAGCGAAACGGTTTATAAAATTTTTGGCGCAAAGCGCGTGAAATGTAGTTGCCTCGTGCAACATGCTCGTCAACAAAATCGATTCATCAAAACACGCATGCTGATCGTAACCTTTTGGCATCGACTGCATTGGCAGGCTATTCGGCAATATATTCACAGCAAGAGAAATCGCCCTGAGCATCAACGATACTTCGCATCCGGTCGATATTAAATCACTCAGTGCGAAAAATCAGTAAGACTCAAATCAATAGATTATTCCTGTGTATAGCAATTTGCGTATTTTCCTATTTAATACTGGCGTTGTACGTAATCTACGAGCGCGCAGCCAATAGTGATTATATTGGAATCAATAAATACATGCATTTTGACGTTTATCTAGATCTTTCGAGTAATTATTGTAATTCCGCTTGAATCGTAATTTCGATTATATCGATTATATCGAAATGATAGTTTATGCAAAATACACTTACTGATCTGAAATGCGCAAAACGGACGATTATTTTCCCCGGGAACTCTGCATCTCTCTCGGAGAGCCTTCGCGGAAATGCGTATTCCTCACTACTATGTAATCACTCTTCCCGCGCACAAACGACGCGTAACGCAACGTGTCACTGCCGCACTAAATAATTACAAATTCATTTAATGCTCGTTACTGCGAGAATCCTTCGCGCTTTTCAACGTTCACATTATTGCACTTTGTTAGCGCGCCGTGACTGTGGTTACTCAACAGCTTGGTGTTATAAAATATCGCAGTATAAAAATTAATGTCCGCCGTATTTTAAATTTCCGCATTGAAAAATTACATCCAACACGCACGTAGTCCAAAGATCTCCTCGAAAATCTATGGAGATGGAAACAGTGAAAATTTTTACAATTTATGTCAGTTTGTTTCAATGACTGGTTACTTTACATCGGAATCATTTTCAAGTTTTTTTTATATTGTTTAAAATCAGCGTGAAAAATTTATCGAAGTAAAAAGGTCACTGGTAAGTGCATGTTGTAGCACGAGCAGAGAGTACAAATTAAACAGGAACTAAATGTATATTGAGGAGAAATGCTTTTTAAACAACTAACGTCTGGCCTGCAATTATTCATTATCATACACTCTAATGCAAAGTGTCATCATAATTTACGTCTGACTAGAAAAAAAACTTAGTTTGTCACACTTTTAACCGATATCCAATTGCCCGTGTTTTTCTTACATCCTCGTCTGGAGGAGGATTGCACTATCATAAAGTTGTTATTGCACCGACACTCGCGCGATCGTCATCTCAGGATGCTCAATTAGGCAAACGAGTGATTGATGCACACGATCGAATTAACGATTCGACGAATTGACTGCCTGGAGGCGCGCGCGCGCGCGCTGACACTTTCCATCGCGCGGCGACAGAAACTCACGTGCGCAGCGTTTTATCAACAAAAGCACTGTTCCTCTTCCTCTTCTCTTCTCTCTCGCGCGTTCCCCATGCCTTCTCTCACTCCTTCCCGACACCGGCGAAATTGGCCGAAGCGAATTGGCCGTCGAGCCGTGGCCGAGCGGTGCCGATCTCTCTCTCTCCCTTTCGCTTCCGAATTTCGGCGGGTTTTCGAACCGCCGCCGCCGCCGCCGAAGGACCCGGCGCAGGTACAATCGGCCCGGCGAGTGATCCCCGCTCGAAGCGTGGCGCGCGCGATTTGATAAGTCGAACACGCGGGAGAAAGAGCGAGAGAGAGAGACGAGACGCGACGCGACGCGACGCGACGCGACGCGTTACTCCGAATCGTCGGTGCGGACGCGCACGGAAAACGGAGCGCGCAGCGCGGACCGAGTGAACGTACACGAGCCTGCTTGCCTGTCTGCCTGGCTGCCTGACTCCTGCCTCCTGCCTGCCTGCCTGCCTGCCTCGTTCGGCGGCGAACAGCCCGCGGCCCCCACGTTGTTTGTCTCGCGAGTGGCCTGTTTACATGTTGACTCTCTGTTTACGCGTTTTCCTCCCTCTCCCGACCGTCGTCTCC
>VBVR01005987.1:0-11011 GCA_011638315.1 Tetramorium parvispinum
CAACTATTTTATAATTGCATATACATATATATATATATATATATATATATACACACACACACACACACACACGAAATATATAAAGATAACTTTGTAATTTTTATACAAGGAATTTTTTGAGAATCATCTGATTAAACTTACATCGAGTAAAGCGACTTCCGGATGATCCTCACCGCAGACTAATAATGCTAGATAACGTGCTCTATATAGTAATCTTAATGATACAGATACTTGCCCGTTGGCAAAGGAATACAAGGCGAGATGTATCTGTAAGCAAAAAATAATACATTATTAATTAATTATTATATTGTAAAAAATATTACATCATTTATATCGTTCTCGTATTTTCTATATAATTCAATATAATATGTACAGGTCTGTATGTGACGAATAGAGAATTTTTTACTTTATACTATCATTTTATTATTTATTTTAAGATAATTGACATAACTTACATATTCTGTGATGGTGTACGGATGATCGATACCATTAACTCTCTCCGACATAAGAACTGCTTTCTGCTGGGTGGCAAGTGCCTCCGCATGATCACCCATTATATAGTTCAATCTTGCCAACATTCTAAGACACTGTGCAATTTCAGGATGCATAGCACCATAGACGTTATTCAGAAGGTTCAGCGCTTCGCTGATCAACTCGTATCCGTCTTTTAAATATCCTTGTTGGATTTTGCTTTGGCCGGTCGTGTAAAAGTTATACGCGTCACTAGCCTAAAAGAAATCGAGTTGAAATTACTTCGCTTTTTACTGTCACAATTTTGACTTAAAATTACTTTTTTAATTTTTTTAAGATTTAAAGTTTCCTTAATATGAATATTAATTTGAATAAAAAAAATTTTTTTTTTTTCAATTTAAAGCTTATAATTTTTCTAAATTCAATAAATTATTGCTTTATAAATTGATTTTAAAAATTTTGATTAGCTATCAGCTAATTAATCGTGTTGTATATAAAGTTGTACCGATTACTTACTCTAGGATTGATATGTTTGACAACGGGAAAGATGTTCAATATATCTTCTTCGAAGAACGTCGCCCGATTCTTGTTTTCGAAATTGTATTCACGTAGTAATATCTGAATACCGGTCTTGATGCAGAAGCCGCGTAACAATGAAATTTTTTGTAAATGAAAGTGTTCTATTGTGACTTCCAAAGATTCCGGGCTCGGCGTTTCCCAATCATAATAAGCCTTTAAGTCGCTCTTAATTTGCTGCCACAATGATTTAGGCGTCAACGATGCCCATTCTACTTCCGATTGCTGCGGTCCGTTGTTCCTTCCTTTACGTTTATTACGACGTTTGGCAGTTTTGCTTTGAAGCTGAAATAAAAATTATATCAAATTTATCTATTGAAATTTAATTATATGAAGTACAATCTTCTTGGTAACTTATTCTTCACTGTTTTTATTATTGACTTGCAATTAACAAAACATCAATCTTCTTGATCGTTACTTAACTTGACCATTAATTAATTAATAACTATACACGAATTATAAATATGTTACAATTGATCGTACCTCTTCTAGATTTTGTTGCGGGTGTATAATCTGTGCGGAAGACAGCAAACAATTCAGAAAATGGCTAACGGCTGCGGACAGACTCATCAGTTCAGTACCCTATAAAATAATGTATTTACAATATGTATTTATTAAACGTATCATAATTTGATTTTTACACAAATAAATGTTATACCTGCATATAAGAGATAAAAATGTGTTTGGCCGATCGAAGAATTAGCTCAGATACAGCAATACGATTGAGATACTGCAACTGTGGCACCGCGGCTAACATAGCTGCCATTTTACCGAGATAACGAACGTTAATGCCTTTACCGTGCAGAGCCTCCACCAACGTGCTACCATCCATCGCGGCCGCCGTGTGATCCAGGCATTCTCGAATCTGAAACAAAGATTTATTTAAGAAAAGAAAAACGTAACCATACAATTGTAAATACATTCAGAAACGATACACATTTCCCATCTAATTACAGAAATACTAAAAAACTGTTCAATCTTTACAATAAACTTACGAATGTTGGTAGTTGCACAGTAAGCAAAAAGTCTGCGGCATCTTTCACTAACTGCTTCTGCTTTTTCAAATCGGGGCCATTGGGATCCGGATGCTTGACACCGGGCGAGAACACGTCCGGATTGAATCTCACGTCGAATTCGGCTTCACGCAAACTTCCCACCGCTGTCGCCGCTCTTCGTACTATTTCTTTTGTGCTCTCCTCCACTATCGCCCAAAAAGAAGTTTTGTTACAAAAAAACTCCACTTCTCGTTGTAACAATATATTTCTTTACAATTTATTTTCAATCTTTTTTTTCTTTTTTTCCTAACATTTCTTCAATTTGATAAAATCCAGATCAATTCTTATAATACGATAATTAATAAAATCCTGAAGGCTATTTCTTCACGATCTTGTATGATCAATGTGTGTAGGAAAAGTATAATACACACGTTCTTGTTTTTCACCACCTGTGATTGAGTCGGTGATGCTCTCAACAATCTTCTTAGCCTCGTCGGCCTCTATTAGAGACTGAGCACAGTCTTCCTTGTTACTATCCACCGTTACAATGGCAGTCGAATCTTCCTTCTTATCTTCCTAAAATTAATCTGTATTACCTTCTGCACTAAAATATGAAATATAACATAGAAAAATATTTGTTTATATATACCTTAGCAATTGCTTCTTTTTCCTTTTGAGATCTCCTAGCTGATGTAAGCTGTTGAAGGTGAACGGCTGCGTGCTTAATAAATTGAACGTATCTGGCTTCAACAAACGAGTCTATAAGTTCCTGCCGCAAACAAGCCAATCTGTGCTTGTGTTCTACTGGGAATCCTAAAGCTCGTGCTTCTTTGCTCAGTTCTACACCTTCGACTGAACGAAAAGAATATTTCCCGAATAAATAAAACAGCTTTTTCATATTGACAAAATTAATAGAATTAGATTTCGACTCACGTTTCAAAAAATTTACATCAGGTGGGAAGGTTCTCAACAGATCAAGTACATAATGCCGCGAATCATTACCAATGATACCCTTGCATTCTACACTGCTGCAAAGTTCGATTTCCTCGCCTGCATCGTTGATCACTTTATGAGGAAGGATCTTCAATTGCTGCCCAGCTTTGTTTAACTAAAGGCAAATATTAATTTTTGAATAATAAGTCACATTAAGTGATATGTTATAATGGCAATTATAATGACAATAAAACCATTAGCACTTTCCTTTGGAATTAAAAAATTAAGCAATTTGTAAAAATAAGATTAATAAAAAAAATAAGAAAACTGACATAATTGATTAAGCAATTCCTTAATAGCTTCTATATTACAAAAATAAAGAAAATCATTCACTTACTATTTCTATTTTTTTCTTCATTTATCATTACAGATTTTATCTGTGTATTTTGTTCACTTACCAGTTCAAGATATTTAGTATGTGTGAGGACCGTCTTTCCGAAATCTATCGACCCATAAACCACCGATTGTTCTTGCTCGCGTTCTAGTATACCTGGTATGATAGATTGCGCGGTGACGCGGTAGCCTCTAAAAAATTCATGAGGAACAGATTATTAATTTAAAAAAAAAACATACTAAAAAATCATAAGAAATCTGGAAAACGCACCTGTAATCGATAACAACAGTGCCGAGAGTGTAGAGACCAGGCAAGTCCACGGCCGTATATACTCGGACGCCTTGCAGATCGTTACGAGGCGCGACAAAGGCCGCGGCGTCACCACCTAATTCCTTGTAATGATCGCGTACATCAAAGCCGAGAGAGAAGAAGATATTATTCCAGATAAACATCTGCATTTTAGCGTCTTCGCCAGGATTGATCGCCATTACGTTACCATCGATAACTGCTACCGCTCCGCGAGTTGCGGCCGCCACGAAGTCACTATGGACCTAACAATAAAAAAGATTATTAGGAATTATTTAAAAACTTATTATTAAATCTATTAAAAATAATGGTACTTATGTTCAATATTATCTTCTTATTCCAGTTTTAAAATTATTATTGCACATTTATAAACTGACAATTAAACAAGAATAATTTTTCGTGAAAAAATAAATAAAAGATAGAAAATATAATTTTCTTTGTACTACTCTAGTTTGGAAACATTATATTATGTATTAGTATATCAAATTCACAAGAAGGATTGACGGCATACCTTGAAAATGGCACGCTCTCGTAGCAATCTTTCGGGAAGATTTTTACGCGGTAATTCCCTCGTGGTTTGCAGTTCCTCGTTCCAATCACGTGTTTGTCCCGGGATGTGTTCCTCGTATCCCAACTTAGAGGAAAAAGCTAGGAAGATTAAATTAAATAAAATTTCTATGACAGTTCTCACAAACAATGTTAATCGATTAACACTTTTGAGTAATTAAAGTCAAATGTAACATAATTAAATAAAGTAGATTTTGGTTATCTTCTTTTTAATTATAGATATTAGTGAAGTTTCTTTACTCCTTCCAAAACTCACTGTCTTCGGCGCGAATTGCATCGATGGTGTGTTCGATTTGCGGTGCGCTCCAGGCATACAGCTGATAAGGCGTGGCTACTCGTTCAAAGGGATGTCTCTGAGTCCTGCGTCGTTGCATAGAAGCAAATCCTCGTTTAAAGGTCGGACTAAGTTGATTCAACAGCTCGATCAAACTATGGCATAAATGGCTAGGCGTAGCTGGTTTAGGATTAAACACTTCTTTGGTTGATTGATTGACAAAGAAACCTCTCGCGCACGCGGTCAAATAATATTGCTTGTCCTCCAATGTAACCACGTGTAAGTATATCAGATCGCCGTGAAGCTTTCTGTGGCCAGGTGGTGGATTCCATCCTGACGTTGTTAGGACCTGAAGAAAATACAAAAGAAATTTAGAAATCTTTTATTTCTCTCGCTCTCTCTCTTAGTAAAGATAGAAGTTAATTTTGAATTTTTACAAAATAAAAAATATTTAATCTTTAAACAATTTTTCTTCGAAGCGATTAATTTTGATCACTTTTTTTCAGCTCCTACGATTAGATCATTAAATTTTTTAAGAATAATATACCTTGAGACACGGCGGGCACTTTTGCTCCTTCGCCTGCGGCTGGAGAGGCAACAGGGGTCTATCTCTACAACCGGGTATGATGTAATCAGGTGGTGTGCAATCGACCGAATCTGCTCGGGTTTTCTTCTTCTCCAGAATATCGCCGTTTGTGACGACATTGAGAAACGACAAACTGCTGCACTCGACGCCGTTGTAAGCGTCCGCGGGATCCACAGATTTCAGCAGATCGCGTACGTGTCGCACATGTATGCGCGCCTCCCGCATCGTGTACGGCTCCTCCACCACCTTGATGATCGAGCCATCCCTCAGGCCTTCTATATTCTTTAATTCGGCGAAGTTGTCCAACGTGTTGCCATCCAGCTGCAGTGAAAAGCACGTGCGGTGACACGTGTCTTCGCGGTCCATGAGTAACTGATGTATTTCCTGTAAAAAAAAAAAAACTCGGTTTATTTACGTGTTGATTTCATCGGAACACTCTTTAGAAACTTTGCCATTTATTATAAACATGATATAATGATGAATAACATAAAGCAATAAATAGAGAGGAATAGCTAATTGCTGTTTAAAATAAAACAAGTTAGAGAATAAAATTAAATTCAAGATGTTGGTTAAAGACAGTTCATTAAATAATAAAATAATTTAAACAATACGCCTTTAAGCAATGTACATACATAATTTTTCATTTGAAAAGTGAATAATTACCTGTACAAGTTCCATGCTGGACACCTGAATGTCAAAAGGTTCAGAACCAGGACTGACAATCTTGACAGTAAAGCCCATATCCTGAATGAAAACAACTTCCTGCTCATTAGGGGCATCCTTCTCCTTATCAATACTGTCAGCTTCCTTCTCGTTCTTATCACTAATTTTATTGTCTTCATTTTTCTCCTTTTCACCCTCCTTCGTCGCTTCAACCTCTCCTTTTTCAACAACGTTCTCCATGGCTGTGCTCGTGCTTCCGCTCTCTTCTGCCTCTTTTTTCATTTCTACAAATAATCCGTCATATGTAAAGAATGATTCCACGAATTATCTCATAGATATAATATTACATAATTGATGTATTTTATCAAAGTTTAAATTTATTGCATGTATGTAATTGCTTGTATCTTTACAGTTTTAAAAGTTATCAACCAATCACACACACATATATATAATCAAAAGTTACCAAATTCAAATTCATGTAAACTTTCAAATTTATCAATTTCTTTGGATTTATTTACAGAATTACCTAAGAGATTTGATACTATATCTAGGTCTCTATTTAATATATTTCATTGCAGGAATTTAGATTAGATAAAATAGCTTTAAATGACGAGATAAATCAAACAAATTACAGAATGACTCGCTTTCGCCCTGACACTGAGAGAGAGAGAAAATATATCTCACAGTCCATGTAGTTTCACGTTGTCAGGCGCACTTTCCGATGCACTCTCAGACGCGCACTCCCTCACCACTCACATTCACCGATGCACTTATAAATAAGCGGCAAAGTAAATAGTACGCGCTATACTATTTATATTGGGACACGTGTTTGCACGACGCATCGACTTTGAAGCGCTAGCAACGATCTATGTCAAAAAGATCCTTTCTTGGATCGATAACGATAATTACATTATCTTTTGTAACATTTAATTTTGTCGATTCAGGGTTCTTACTCCTTGAAGTCCCTTTTTTAATAATTTAATATTCTTTAATTTAATCCTCCATTATATTATTTGTTAAAACAATCTAACAGTCCAATCCCAACATCTAACATACCATTCCTAATTTCCATTAATATAAATTACTATGCAACGTGTTCATTTTATCTCCTATCCATCCATTTCATCCTTCTCTTTTTTTTCTTGATTATTCAATCGTTATTATTAAAACTAATCAAATTATTAATTGTATTGTATGCGTGTTTATAAAATTAAATTCATATAGACGCATCTTCTTCAGTCAAAATCACTATTATAACACTATTATATTAATAACAAGAAACTTTGGCCTTTACAACAATTGAATTACACGCTCGGTATTTTGCTTTTAACAGTTCGTAAATCATGTTTAATCACGTGATTAATATAATTTTATACAAGTGACCGTAATTAATTTTCCGCTTCGCTAAAACATGTTTCGTGAACATGACTTGGCACAGTCGTCAACGATAGTAGGCGAAGTGACAACTGATAAGAGAACCATCCCATAATTCAAGTGTTGAGAATTATATAAACCTGAGTTTCAAGGAAAAAAACGACAAGAGACAAATTTTATAATTTAAGCAAATAATTCATATTAAATTTTTTTCTTTGTAATTTTCTACACACGTGGATATTTGGATTAAGAGATAAATTAAGTAAGAGATATAACGAGACCATATCTTTTAAATAATAAACGAAAATATTCTCGAGAATTAGATAACAAAATTTTACGGTTTGAAAGTTTCATACATAATTCTTGCTTCTACTAATTCTTCTATTAGCGCTTATCGCTTTTGCTGTCTTATCATGCCGCGTTATCGTTCACGGTTCTATCGTCGTTCTGTGTAGAAGCATTGTACTCCTGTTACAACACGGGCACGTTAACGTGATGCAGATAAGACATTTTATCACAGAATAACGCGATAAGTGGTGGGAAGAATCTATGTAGAGAGAAGTAGAGAGATTACAGACGAGATTACAACGAATATTATTGAGAAGTATATAGTTACAAATAACATAATGTATCAAGATATAAAAACAAATTTCAACTTGACTTGAATTCTTAAGGAATGCTTAAAGGACGGCGTTTACCAAAAATTTATAGGTATCTTGAAAATGTAGCGTTGTAAATAGGAGCAAGAAGAAAGAATCAGTTGAACATGATCAACTGAAAATCAATATCTAAAATTATTGAATTCCGAAGAATTTACCAATTTTCATGTACATATTTAGTTATTACAGTTCGCTGCGGTTGTCTATTATTAGCCACAAAAGTTTCGAAATATTCATTAAGAAGGTGCACTTAAGCGTAAACAGATGATAACAATATTCACAAGTCATATACTTGTAATAAGAAGCTGATAAACAGAATGACGTATATATGGTGATATTATTAGGACATTACCGCTAATCGTGTGCGACGGAACACGAATATTCGTCGTGCATCTGTCCCTAAACCGAGGCAGGTTGATAAATCAGTCATCATCAGTTTCATTCATGCGGTGCGGCGAAAGCCGCGTGGCTTCAAAATATCATTCATAAAACGCCCACGACTAGATGACCACCAATACTCGCGCGCGAATCGCCGCGCTATTCTTCTCGTCTCGTTTAATGAAATTCACCGGCGCAATGCCCACAACGTGACGATATAATGTTGCGCGACCTTGAGAAAATGATTACGTAGTCATATCTTTAGATCATGTTGTAATGTTGATACAATTTAATTTTCAGGCAACTTCCTTTAAATTACACAAGTACGTGTATTGAAAATCATGAAATATTTTTTGACGAGAGAACTTTAAACACAATTTGGAGAAAATATAACTCGTACAGATTTCGATTATTAATAAAAGAATTAAAAAATTTAATATTAAAAATATATCTAATATATCTAAGATTGAGCAAAATTTAAATTATGTCTATCTTTGCGAAGATTAATTCCAAAGAATATGAATATTTAAAAATAAAGAAAACTATAAGATACTTCAAATTTTGTAGATGTCTATTTGAACAAGAGAATCTGTGTCAAGAAATTGGAAAGACAGACGTGACGACATAAACTTGAAGACAGATGTATGGGGTAGAGGGCTATACTATTTACTGCTAAATATAGAATGCAAGCGACGGGTTTACTGTACGAGAGTTATGCGAGTTGACGCGATGCGCCGGAGAGAGAGAGAGAGGCGCACGTGAGGAGGATCGATTTAAACACGCAAGCTCAAAGGTGAAAGTACGAGCGTCAGTACGCTGCACGTGCGCCAGTTAGCCTGACTCTCGCGCGCGCACGCGCGCACGCGCGCGCGCGGTATCATCGAGGGATGCTTTTGTGTGGATGACGTAGAAAAGGCGGCGGTACAATATATAATAACTGGCGCCGATAACCCCCGGCTATCGGTGGACTTGGCAACTCCACATTGTTTCTTTCTTCGATACACGTGCATAAGAGGCGGATCGTTAACACAAGACTCTCTTCCCTCTCTCCTAGCCTCTAATTAAACCTGCAAACATAGACGAGCGGTTACACACAGGGCGGGCTCTCGCAGATCATGTCAAGTTTCTCAAGTCTTTTGGGTTTTTCGACTCTTAGCAACTCTTAGAATTTTGTAATAAAGTTAAACGTCTGTACAAACTGGAGTTTCATAGACTGAAAATATAGTTATCATACTTGATATACTTGGAGCACGTAGAATAATTTTTAATCTGAAAATACGTGTTACTTGAGAATTTTATAAATTAAAAATTTTCAATCACCAACGTGTTTCGTCGTGATCCACGCTCCACGTCGGACACGAAGGAAAAGAATGTCCTCGTCGTCTCACATCCTTCAAAGATCAATCATTAATCTTTAAGAGAGAAACACGTGTACCACTGGATCGAAGCAAAAACAGTAAATTGATTCTAGATTATCCAAATATCTCTTGACAAATACAAAGACAACGGTAGATTGTCTCAGAAGATTCTAAAAAGAGGCATCTGGATAATTTTTATTACGATCGAATCGCTGTATTGTTATATGAACTCAAATGAATTATATGAATTCTGCAAGTCGTTGAAAATTTCAATTTTTGAATATCACCATTCATCTAATCACCTTGTGCGGCGTGCACAATGTACTGACATCATTCTAAGCATCGATGTTGCATCATACTCGGTTATATCTCTTATGCATGTCTATGTCGTCGCATATCGTAACATTAAATGATATATGATACGAAAACACTCGTTGTTATGTATCGCTGTTAAATCGATACATTAACATGTATCTGATCTTCCGACATTCCCACGCGTCGCGTACTTGTGCTTATCTTAAACTGTTCCATTCTAGACACATGTTACATCATGCTGTTCGTTTCGCCTTAAAATTCAAGATCGGTCGCGCGGTCGATGTTTTTGTCGAGCACAGCTGGAGATGTATTACGTAAACGCGATTACGGCATGTTTGCGATTTGCGATTTGCGGCGCGTTGATCCCTGTGTTGATCGCGCGCGACATTTCTTGAAAAATTCAACGTTTTGGAGTAAAGTTTGTACCTTCATCCCAGCTTGCTCCACTAATGCTTTGTTTTATAGTTTGAGAGATAAACGCCGATTTTTGACAATTATTACTTGTCTCATTTGGAAAAGGCAGAAGCTTGCAGAACCGTAATCTCATTCGGCGACATTACATCCGGCCAGTTCTCGAGTTTGAACTTTTCCGTGACTCTCCATATCTCGTGAAAGATCGGAGTCTGGTTGCGATTTCCATAGGTAATAATTAGTAAAGGACGAACTGCGGTAAAGAACGGTGGTAAAAAGGAAAAGAAATAAATAGAAATATAATTCATAGAACATTGGGCAAACCATGGGAAAGGGAGAAACGCTCTCGCGCCGAAAGGTAGTACAAGTCGGTAAGGAGCGTCGTCCATTGGCGCCACGGCGCGTCTTCTGCTAGGCCATCCCCTCTCGTGCTACTTGCGGCTCTCTCACATGACCCTTCGCGCACGTCGCGGGGTTACGTAACGTAACGCGCCACTCTCTCTCTCTCTCTCTTCTCTCTCTTGCTCGCTCAATCGAGTTTGGCTTACGATGAGGCAAAACCGTCCCGACGACCCTGGTACGGCACAGCACGCCGTCCCCGTCGGGGATTACATAACGCTCGCGCGGATTAACCTTAAAGAGAACGTCTCTTTCTCTCTCTCTCTCTCTCTCTCTGATACTGACCGGTCACCTTGGTCGCCTCGTGCACCTGATCGCCGTTCAGCAGCGGTATCTTCGCGCTGCCGGTCTC
>VBVR01005989.1:0-11010 GCA_011638315.1 Tetramorium parvispinum
CCTCCACGGTGCCACCCCCGCGCCCACCCCCCTCGCCGTCGAGAGAATGCCCTCGCTACCCTTCGGTCGCGTCGTGGCTCACGCTAGCCCTAAATCGTCGTTCATGCCACGAGCGTTCACGCGAGCAAAGGGTTGTCGTCCTCAATGAATCAGGACACCCGGGAGGGTCGTTGGTCCTTCGTCCTGAGACAGGAGCCTTCCTGTAATTTCGGAACTTAATGCATCCGCCCTTCGTGTCGCTTCTGATAGCGCCGCGGCAAAGGCGGCGCTGTGATTTAAGCAGCTCGCAGGGAAATTTCGCGTGGTACGAGGAGGGCGATGGGAGGGAAGATCCGGGAGAATTTACGCGACGCCGCGCGCGAACGCCCGTTGCAATCCAAGACCCGCGGGGAACAACCGCTTTCATCGACGTCAATTGGCGCGAACTTGTGGTCGATTTAATCTTCTTTCTCTAGAAAACAGGTAGAGGGTGAGTCGAATTGTGATCCAAATTACTCAACATTGATAAAATAGATTAGAGAAAGCGTTTCACCCCTCCCCCTTCCTTGATAAGGAAATTATTTAAGTTTTAAGAGATTCATTTATTAGAAGTAACAATTGGATATTTTCTTTAACTCTCGATGATCATCGCCATTGCAGGTGTGGTTCCAGAATCGAAGGGCAAAGTGGCGGAAGAAGGAGCACACGAAAAAGGGCCCCGGAAGGCCGGCGCATAATGCTCATCCTCAAAGCTGCAGCGGCGAACCTATTCCACCTGAAGAGCTGAGACGGAAAGAGCGCGACAGGCGACAGAAGAAGTTGCTGAAAGCTCTCGAGAGACAGCAGCGGAAGCTCGCTGCTAAAGTAAGTCGCAAAAATACCCTTCCGCAATTTAAAATTTTCAAAGTACTTACATTACTATGTATTAATGTCTTCTCATGAACGTCTCAATTTCTTTGAAGAGGGAAACTGTTTAATTCACTTGTCAAAATTATTATACTTGACGATTGCACGGCAACAGAAATAAAAATATTTTCTTTAATCTCTACAGTTTTATTAACAATTTGATATTGACAGAAAAAGGTGCACAATATATACATAACCTTATTTTTACAATGTTTTTAATAATTTATCGATTCTTCGTGTTCGCATTTAGCACGAAATGATCGAACCACATTTTTAAACAGTAGCTTTACGTCTGAATGCAGTGGCCGATTATATCTACGCGGATTACATAATAAAACAGTAGTTATGTAATACGGGTTCTTTCATTTTCCTAATTTCAGGGCATAACAGTAGACTTATCGACGTTGCGTGCCGAGTGGGAGTCTCGTAGCGAGGCGGGTCGCAGTTCTTCGAGCGGTCCTTTGAGCAACTCATTCGGCCAGCTGGGCCTGAGTAGCGACGGCAACATATCCGCGTCCGGTAACGACGCCAACGAGGAGATCGACGTGGTTGGCGGGTTGGACTCGTGCAGCGAGAGCGGTAGCGAACTGGTGGATTCGGTGGCCGACGGTTCCGTCGACGGCGAGTGTTTCCCGACGCTCAGCAACAGTAACGCGAGCGAGAGCAGCGAGCCGCGGAAGAACCCCTCGCAGAGTCTACCGATGGAGCACCTGAACCACCAACCCGGTATCCACCACTGGGGTCTGAGCCTGCTGGAGCGACGACGTGAGCTGGTGGGCGTCGGGGCGGGTCGTCAACCGGCCGGTAACGGAGGCGCCAGGAACCTGATCAGGCAGGCCGCCAGCGAGGACGAGGTCCAGAGCGGCAGCATTGATCTCTCGGTGAAGGGCAGGGAGGAGAGGAAGAGGCTGAATCCGTTCTCCATCGACAGCCTGTTGGGGAACAATCGGACTAGCGCGGCGTCGGACCGCAGGCCGGCGACGCCGACGTCGCCCGTCTCGTCGGCCTGCACATCGCCCTCCACGACGTAGTGAACAGGCGGGGAGAGACGCCGAGGTGTGCCGGATTTAAAAGTTGACGCATTCGAGGGTGGCGAAGAGTGCGATCAGAAGAGGCGGGATTAAAACTCTCTCGTCGAGATTACCAGTGACCGGTGAAGTGACCATCGGACGAGCGGAAGGCTGAGGCGTGAGAAGCGGCACTGGTAGCTCACCTAGATCGTGAAATCGCGCGGAAGGATTAGCCACGGTAACATCCCCGTTTCTGCCAAGGGTTCCCTTGTCGCTTGGACTGAAATCGCTAGATTCGTGGATATCTTTGCGTACTTGTAGACATTCTCACGTCCGTCGGTGAAGGCGAATTTAGATTCTTGATATCTTAAGGTCTCCGAGAGTCTGCCACATGAATTCAAAGACCTAAGTAATTGAGAAGGAAGGGATAAAGAAAATATAGATAAATCGGGTATTAGAGGGGTTTAAAAATTTGCAAGTCACAGTCGACACGCAAGATAGGTCGCGATTAATTATGTACGTTCTTTGGGAATTCTAGAGAAATTCGAGGATCTAAAACTTCGCGCCATCGGCACGGACCGGCAAGACTTATATCAGTTCGACATATCGAATGCATGCGTGACCGTCGTAGATCGAGTGTGTTTGATTTCGTCCATTGTGTCTCCTTTCAAAGAAGAGAATGGAAAAAATGTGCAATAAACGCGGACATTGCTCGCCAGTTCCGGCGGCTTGTCCATCTTTGAGGTAAGGCAGAAAAATATGTATGTGTATGTGTGCGTGTATGCGTGAGTAAAAGAGAGAAAGAGAAATAGAGAGCGCGAGTGCGTATACGCATGTATTTAATGTAAATAGTGGGAAGGAGGTCCGTTTTATTTAATTTTTGTGTAGTCGATACCCCAGTGTTCGTCGATCGCGGATATTATTTAAAGCAATAGGGCGGGGGTTTTCAACTCTTTACACATTTGCGATTGGTTCGATGAAAGTTATTAAATAAAGCAACCACTCGTTAATGCGACTTAAATTCCTATAGGGGAGATAGACTGGGCAAATCGAATGTTTTCCAGCGTTTTCATTTATAGTAGCGCAGTAATTAAACAACAAGTTAAACCAACACTCAGTTTGGCAAAGGGATGAAGGTAAAATGCTATTGAGGACCTCTGCGATAGGAATTTGTTTGGCGTTGTATATAAACTTTAAAAATCCTAAATGAGCGTGAGTACTGCGCGGTACAAAGATTTGCTCCCCCTCCCACCCCCGTAAGCAAGGTTGATCTACGAGCTCGGTTTATGGTTAGGGGTGCTTAAGAGTTGCCATACGATGATCCGGGATATGCGAAAAAAACCAGTACCTATCATATATCCATTAAAAATATATTAATTTATTCTCCAGACCACGCCGGCGTTCAGTCATTGCATCCTCCCGCACGTCGTCCCATCCCTCTTCCTCTTTATTGCATCTGAAGAAAGCAGCGACAGGATAAGAGACGCCGAGATAGCGTAAGTATAAAACTAAATTAACTTGAACTTATTAATTACGCGCGATATGAATTTATTATTTCAGTAAATTAATTAAGAATTTTTTTTTATGAAGACTACTTTTCTCAGAAGATATTTTATCATGTTTTTTTGGTTGATGAATAGAATAATTTACGATGATTAACGAATTCTGTTCATTCAATAAGAAAATTAATTAGTGTATTCATAATTATGTGAAATGGAATAGATTCTTTTCGTAGTTTCGCTTTGATCGGCAAAACTTAATATTAGAAATTAAAGTATGAGAGAACACGGTACATCCAATTTTCACCGGACGAAAGTCAATTCCAAGTTTAGCGAAGAATAAATCGCATTTACAGCACGGACATTTATGTAAATTCGCGCGAGCGCGATTTATGCTCGCCACGAGTCCGGGACGCTCTCGCTGAAAGTCGAGAGCTTTTGTTCGTTTAACGTCGATGCGAGGGGAAGGAGACTGGCGGCGGAATAATAACGATGTACGACAATGCGGCCGCTGTCGACGTCGCGTGGCGAACAATGAGCAGCGCATAAATCATAGACACGGTGTAACATCGCTTCCGCTGTTATATTGCAACGCTATTTATATTCGGCGCAGTTAAAAATATCGCGACCGCCGATTTCTAAGTCTTCGCGAGCAAATTTTCCAAGCAATTTTCAATAAGATTTTAATACGCCATTCGCTCTCATAAAGCATTGAAATGATGATAAGCTGAAAATGTTATGCAAAATAACGTTGTTAATTAATTAGATTATTGCTATACTTGGAATGATAAAAGACAGTTCAAAATTGCATAATACAATGAAAGATCAATAGATTTATTACTCCCATTTATCATTTTGCAAAACATTAATTTATATGATATTGAATTTTTTTATATATTTCAAAACTACTTCTAAATCAATACAGTATTAAAAAATTTCCAATTAATTTTGTTTTTACATGATGCAATGAACCACATCAATTATATGATATTTTATATCATGCCATAACAATTGTCTTAACAACAATGATTTAGATGTGACGATATTTTTTTTAATCATTAATTATTATAAATCAAGGCGCTTATTAAATTTCAACATAACAAACTATCCAACTAAACTTGGATAAACTTGGAAAAAAAAACAAAGAAATGTCTTAAACGTTCTGACAAATCTAATTAAATATTATTAAATATATACGTAATATCTTATAATGAAATAGATGTCGCAAAACGGGTGAGATCACTTCAAATAATTAATTCTTGAGTTTCTTGAAAAAATACGGGAGAAAATGTATCGTTATCAAATGAAACCAGCTCATTTCTTTAAATATAAAATTAATTTGCGACAATATTAGGAGAGTGACCATCGCTCGAAACCGGTATTGCCATTTTAGGGAATAGAAATCAGTGAACGTCGCGAAAGCGACAAGTAAGAGACAAAGGGGGGAAAAGGAAGAGCGTCGCAGTGAATGGTAATATGCGTCGCGCGAAGACAATAAAGCGCGTCGCCGCTCGCGATTTATGTTACGAGCATTTACGCGAGCGAACGCGCGCGCGCTCTCGCGACCGGGCGCCTCCACAAAGGGCCATTGTGCGATTGCGACGTGGCGCGGTTAATATTATTAGCCGTCCACGAGGAGTAGCGCTTAAACGACCGATGCTTTCTGCCCTCGCCCTCGCCTGAGGACTCTATTACCAGCCAATCCTCGCGGCGACTGCCTCTTCTTCCTCGTTCATCGCGCACCGGTCCATTGTCGCCGGGCACGAACGGCATTACGTGCCCCCCTTGGATAGAACCCAAAGCGGCGTTTCCCGATCGCCGAAGATGATCGTAACGTTCTAGGATATCGTAGAGGAAAGATGCTTTCGATCCAATATCCCAGTTATAATTAACTATGAAATTAATAAATCGCAAAAATCGAATTGCAGGATCCTCATTTTTTAAAACGGATAAATTATGTGCTAACGAACGTCGTAAATTTAATTGCTTCCGTTTAATTGAATTTTACAACTTACAATTAAGTTGAAAATTTTTTGTATTAGTTTTCTGCTTGCAAGTTTGCAGTGTATTTTCAAGTTTGAAATTATTAGCGTGAGTATAGGAACTAGGATTGCCCTTGTGTTTCTTTGACGTAATCCAACGGTACAATTGTCTTCATTTCTTACATGCGCATGCCGCAAGACTTTGTAAAGCGCGTAGTGTGATTCATTCGCATCATTATACGGATTTCTCTGGCCGTGACAAATCGCGTTGGTAATTGTAGCAAAGCCGTTCAGACTCGTTGCACTTCGCTTGCTGGTCTATGCAAGAAAATCTAGCGTTCGTATATTTGCTTTCTCACGTATAAATATATTTTAAATTTATTTACATATATTTATACATTTATTTAATGTATAAATATGTATATAAATTTAAACAAAGATGTAAACAAGTTCAAAAAATCTAAATTTAAAAATGAATACGATAAAGAATTTATAATAAAATGTTCTTCAATTAAAAGGCCATTAATTGAAAAATATTGACCATAAAAACTTCTAAAAAGGTTATAAAATATAATGAATCATCTTACAATTAGCACACAACAAAATATGAATAATTGATTAAGATTAACTCAGGTACTTTTTGCCGCTAAAATTGGCTATGCGCTCGGCGTTTGCATAAGAGAAATCGTGTTATTGAGACGTCAAAGCACAAGATTGCTCAGGCGGGTCACCGCGATCGGCGATCGGCGATCGGCGCGCTCGGAAATCACGTAAAAACGGCGCTGCACGACACTCATTAACATCGCTCCCGAGGAATATGGGTGTAAATTATTCCGGGATCGCGATTAGAGGTCCGACCGGCCACCTGCCGGATTTCACGCACGGAGATGCCAGGTATTAATAATCCGAGGATTTACGAGATCCCCGATCGCCGCTCTCCTTCATTAGGAGGATGCCTTCATTGTCGAACGGGTAATATGTATCGGCTGGCTCTCTACCCATGCCTAGCCTAACTGATCATAATATGCGAGAGAAAGAGAGAGAAGGAAAGAAAGGAAAGGATAGAAGCGAATAGACGAGCTTGCCTCTCTATCCTTTCCTATCTTGGACATCTTATTTACTGCTAGCTTTAAACGATCGCTCCTTTCTGCAACTCGATGCTTCGTTGAGAAGAACTATCGTGTTTTATCAGAATTTTGGTATTATTGGAACACAAATCCTCACGAATCCTCCGGATTCTTGTATTTTTTTAACGATGTGACATTTTCAAGATACAGATTCGTTGAAACCGGCCTCGTTGTTGCTGGCGTGATCGAAAAATTAAAGAGGGAGGATCCGAGTAATCTGTTTGTCCTGCTCTGAATTAGAAAAAGAAAGGCCGGTTGAGAATACGACTGGCCCCTCCCGCTGAGGTGTAACTCGATCAAGTTCGATCCAATAGATCAGGCGGCAGATTCCTTGCCGGTTATTACAAGGGGTCGGAGGTTGATCGCTCGCATAAACCATTTAGCTCTGATCACCTATCGATACCGATATTTCCCAGAGGTATCGGCTATCTTTCCGTTCGATCTTCGTCCGACAAGGCCCTCTCTCCTTGTCTAGATGAGCCTTACCCACTCCGCACCAGATTAAATATCTGAGCCTTGGTCTCCTAGCCCTCTCATTGGCCCCTCATTCTCTTTCCCATGTATTCGAGTATTCTGCCTCGCGATAAGCCAACTCGATAATTTCCTGTAAATTAATATCTTGCGCCTGCTATATTTTAGCGTGGACCAAAAAGAAGAGCTCGGAGTGAACGAATTTGGAACGAAATAGAGCAGCTTTTGCGATGTAAATTCAAAGACCGAGGTAGGATCCTATCGCGCGTATTTCAAAGAAAAGTAACATTAGATTCTTTTAATTTATTTCAATTATGTATCCTTCGTAATATTGAAGATTAATAAGAGACTCTATTAAATAGTAGAGATTTACTACGTCATTTAGAAGCAATTGAGAGATCATCCCTTTTAACGTCCACTTGAGTACCGCAGTAGTTTTTCACGTTTTCTCTTTATTCTACAGAGCTATATCGAAAAGAGGCGATTTTTCTCGAATTGCTCTCTCCGTTCGCGAATCAAGACAGCTCGACGAACGTAGTCCGGCGAGTCCGCTGGGCTCGTGGCCAGCTCGTCCCATAAAATGCCGGCGACTTGGCCCGGCGATCGCCATTATGTATGTACATAAATCGGTGTGCAGGGCGAGTACATAGCTCGCCGTGTACGGGAATACGCTCTACCCACGTATTAAGTCGTTTCTCGTGCTGTGCGCGAGGGACGTTGCTCTTACTTCCACGAAATCCGCGCGCGCACGTCGTGTCGGGGCGCACGACGAGGCGCTCACGAGGCGTTCCTCGTGAAAAAAATCGACAATCGGCCTCGCGAAACCTCGGGGCTGGCTACCTCTCTCGACGTATGCGTGTCCCGGGACCGGTTAACGCGAAATTCCGCAATCCTATCCATCTTTTTGGATGCTAATTACGTTCGGATTTCGCACTTCGTTCCGTGGTGATCGGGTACGGGCGAGTGATCGAGGAGCGTCCGTCACGCGAGACGGGCGTTATTAATTTTTGGGTATCGATCGGCCGGCCCGGGCGTTTCGTACTTTGTTTTTGAACGTGAGCTTCGAACGGCAATCCCGCTGGATATTGAAAAGCATCCATCCACGGCGGATCCGGAGGCGGATCAGGACTTGGCAGGAGATCGAAGATGCGCGATAAAGAATTAATAGCCGCTTTTGGCAACGGGCCCGGTCTAACTGGCGGGAACAAATTTTATTACCAAATTTTCCTCCGCCTGTACGCGCCAAGATCGTAGATATCGTTTGCCAGCCGTGAACTGGCGAACCGTTCGCGGACCCCGAGAGCGCTTGTATATACATATACATACGTGTATATGTACTCTTGTTCGTGGGATCGAGATATCCGCGCTGCCTCACGGGCGGTCGCCACGCTCGTTGGATTCACTTTTCTGCCAAAATCGATTCCCGATCGTCCGGGGCCCTCGGGCCTACATGAAACCTCCGTGAAGTTCCTGCAATTTGGATACAGATTCGAAACTGAATTTCTCTCGTTGTTTTACCAGATTTCGCCGAAATTTATTCCGGCAACTTGAGAGGAGAAGATTAGAGTGTCTCGCGTGACGGAAGCTTGTGTTTCCTTCACGTAATTTATTTAGGATTATCCTTGTTTCTTTTTTTTTTGCAAATATCGATTCCGCATCGCATCGATCTTTCCACTTTGATCGGACTTCTCTATTTGCATAATAGCTAAATTGCGTAACGTCACGACGTCTTTTCTCCGCAGTATCTTGACGTTTCATTCATTTACTCATCATTACGACATTTCAATCTCGCGGAATACGTGGGACTTTGCACAGAGATCGAATCGTGAAACGATAACGTGGAGTGGAAATGAATTGCGTTTATTTCTTCACTTGAATGCGTAATTAGGAATAGAGATTTACAAAAGCAATGGGTTAAAACGCACAAGGGACTGTACGCGAGTCGCCGTACTTTCTTAGCAAGGGTCTTCCATTACGATGTTTTCTTTCCCAGCTAATTCATACAATTTCCACGAAGCGTCATGCTGGAAGGCGCAATCATCCCGCAGGATCGGCAATTTCGCCCGACACCTGCTAATGCACGAATATGTCAGCGGCGACGAGCGGCCAAAGAATGAAATTGAGTATTATGCTAATGCGAATGGCCGTGCAAGCTCTTCGCAATGTTGCATGCGATAGGGACACGGACGCGTCATGTCAGCGCTAAATCTTTCCGTTATTACGAGAAAAAACCGGTCCGCGAAAGGATGCCGCGCGAAATATCGCCATTTGCGAAGAGAATGTCCTCGGACGGAGCGACCGGATTATCCGGCGGCGTCATTTTATCAAGCACCTGCTGACGCAGTCCCTTCTTCCTGGAAGCAGCTTTTCTACACGTTTGCCGATATGTAAGCGAGAACTGCCCTAATCGCCGTCGCCAATTAGGCAATATTGAACAAATCTTTCAGCCTCTTTGCTTTCGTTTGTTATATTTCTTTCCTGGAAGCGTCGGTGATTGAGAAGCTTGTCGAAAAGGCGCATTCTTGGAGAAGTAATCTTGTAAAGTCTGCAAACTTGTCTCAATAAACAAGTTATTAATCACAAAGCCAAGATGGCGTAATCAAACGTAATTAATTGCCTTTTGTTTGACGCAGCAAAAGCGCTTGCTTGAATCCATTAAAATTATAACTTGGCAATCATTGTCGCGGAAAAAATTAATTTCACAAGCACTTGACGTATTCAAGATTAAAAATAGAGCAAATGAATTTTGTGACAAAATTATAAATTTTCTTATTGAAATTTAATTCTCCAAAGAGATCCAAAGAAGTTTATACATATTTTGATTTACGTCTTCTCCAAGTTTTCCGACAGGCCTCGAACGAAAAGCCAGAAAAGGAACGGAAGGGAGAGGCGGGGGAGAAGCCCAGGTGTGTGTTTCTCTTCCGACGCAGGGAGAGAAACGGAAAGCAATCGGCTCTCTTCGCGGCAATATCGCGATAAGTATCTCGGCGGCCCGACTCCGCGAAACACGAGGAACGATCTGCGTAGTGGTGCATGGTGCTTTGATGGCGGCCAGCCAGAAGTAAATCTAAGGTTTACGAGGCAGTACCGCCTCTTACTAGCACCTCCTCGAGCACTACCCCGAGTACCACGGGGCACCGCGAGAGCGCGAGCCCCTCATAATTCTCATAATAAATCGCCTCGAACAACTGACGCCCGCTCCACATACAAAGGGATCACCGACCAAAAGGAGGATCGAAGGGTTCGCGCGAGAAGGAGAGGGGGGGGAGAGAGAACGAGAAGGGTAAGGAGGGGAAGGGCTCGCAACAATGGGTCGACCCAGATCGCGAAACCGCCGCTATTGCGAAAGGCGTTGCTGTTGCATCTCGCAGCGCGGTGGATCCCGGCCGAGGATCCCGATGGATGCCCCGGCGAATCTATGAAGCGGACTCTTCGCGGAAATCATTCATCGCGAGATGTTCGAATCTCCTGCGGATCTTCACGGTCCGCAGGCCGTTGCGATCCGATTTCGTAACCAGCGTGCTCGAGTTTTTCAGCAATTAGGACTCTCTGATCCTTTGCAGATCGGACTTTGCGCTCGAATTTCAAGTCGCGAGTCGCGTTAGGGAACGAGGAGAGGAGGGCAAGGGGGACCGCGGCTATAATCTCCTTGCGCCTCGCAGCATTACGGCGAACGGCGTGGCTATTCTCGCATGTCTCGAATATTCTCCGGCATTAGTTACATTGTATCGCGACGAGGCCGGCCGGCCGGCCGGACGCCTTCGAGCGCGTCTTCGTGTCCCGCAAGCTGTATAGCGTGCATCGGGCCCCATGCGCGTGGTCACAGGCCCCGATAATATAGTTATTACCAACAGGGGGCCCCGCGGCCACAAGAAAGCGACGAACCCCGCATTAAAAACCAATTTTTAGTCCCGAAAAAACCTCCGCTCTCCGTCGTAATAACAGGCCTGATAATCTATAGTAGGTTTTCTATCCCGGGCCTGAGGACCGACCTGCCAGGGCCCCTCTGCCCCTCCCCGCCCTCACCCCCATGCGT
>VBVR01005990.1:0-11010 GCA_011638315.1 Tetramorium parvispinum
CACTACAAATATTATTAGTTTCTGTTGCTAAAAGAAATTAGCATATTGAATTTAGCTAAACGTTATTTGGTTCTAGCAGCTAATTCTTTTTAATGTAGCACCAAAATATTAACAGCTAAAAAATTTAGCTCTGATAGCAACAATATTAGCTGTCCCTATTTTAGTGAAACATCTTAGCTGCCACAGCTATATTTTAGCTGCTTTTGCTAATTATTTTTTGCGTGTAGCGGATGCACGGCAACCGTAGTGCGAGGCGCCGTCATTAGGCGGCGAATCTTTCTCGCATGTGAAAATCATCCACGGTCCCTATAACAAGGGGACCCCAGCTGAATTCTTAGACTTTTCTGCAGCTCAATGCTGTTAGCCGTAATCATTGATTGCAACTTTTTTTACAACTATTTTTAGCAAACGAGCTCTCTTAAACCTTCCTATCTAACAGCCCGTAAACTACATAAACTCTTCACATCTGACGAGAAATACAATTCTACATCATATGATGTTTTGATATGTGTGAAATATCGGTTGCGCGGCCAGGCGCGCAAGGACGCGGCTACCGCGAGGCAGGCCATGTGGCGGTCTCATGGAAATCGTCCGCATGCCTGTCCTTGGCGTATTGGCACATAGCAAACAAGCAAATTTTCCACCGGGCTTCTCGAAGGAACCGTTGCAATTTCTAAACCAAACGAAGGGCCTCCCACTTTCTTACTCTGGAATCTTCGAGAAGCTCGGGGAATTAAAAGGCGCTGTTCCCGGAGCGGCCGTGGCAGTGGGCTAATTGTCGCTCAAGGCGCATTACGCTAGCTCTGTTCGTCGCTTATCTTTTGTCTTCTCCGCTGTCGGAGCTTCGCGCGCTTTCCCGCGAATCTATTGTCGGTTTTCGACTTTTGTAATTTTTACACGACTTTAAAATACATTAACTTCATAGCGAACTGTGATAAACCGTATCTCGTACTTTCTTTTGTGTCGTCCGCCCTCTCACGCGCTCCCGCTATCGCAAACGTCCGTGCCGAGTTCGCACAGTATGTTACCTCATATGAGGTCTCGTAGGAGAGATCGTATGAGTTCTCATAACAGATTTTTCATTAGGGCTAAGAATATTTAGAAATGGTCGAAGATATCCGAAATTTATTAAAAGATTGCTGGGGCGTATCCCAATCAATAATTAATATATAAGCTAAAAATTTTAGCACTCATAATGGAGATTATTTAGCCTCTGCAGCAAAGGATAAAGTAACATTTAGCTAAGTGTCTTATGTCTCTAATAGCAAAAATTTTTGCTGTAGTACCTAAGTGCAAATAGCTAAGAAATTTAGCTTCGACAACAACAGCATTAGCTGTCCTTATTTTAAAGACACATTTCAGCTATATATTAGCTCCTACTGCTAATCATTTCTTTCCGTGTATCAAGCGAGTTTTGGGATGATTAAATATTATCGACTGTCTTCGATTAATAGAAATACAATATTAAAAATAAATAGTTATGCAATAGATATATATGTATGTATGTATAATACGTATATACACTTGATGTAAATGCACTTCATGTACATGAGATATATTCTATGTACATACATACAGGCAATGGTCTTATTCGAATATACATGTTAGGCATATTCATACAATATTCTCTATACATTCATAAATGTATCTACATCAGCGTATATAATACGTATATACATTTGATGTCAATATATTTCATGTATATACATACATACCACATCTGAGTGCGCGAATTTTAGGCTAAATTATTTGCTAATTATAAACGCTTCTAGTTCAAAAACTATTGTAGTCTAGCGATGAGTATTTTGGTATTAAGAGTTTTGTCTTAAAATAATCTCAAGAATTTACCTTTAAGTGTTGTTACGATCTTTACGGGATATCATACATATATATGCTATACATATACAGGGTGAATCTTAAGGTGATGCTGGATACCGACATTACAGTCATTTTTTACTGCAATAAATCATCGAAACGGCTTTACGGATTAAAAAATCCTTTTACAGGAATAAAGTACGTACTACAACAAATCCTGCTCTTCTCTAAAATTACATAAATAAATAAATTATTTAAATAATTATTTAAATAATTAATTTATTTATGTAATTTTAGAGAAGAGCAGGATTTGTTTTAGTACGTACTTTATTTTTTGTCCGTAAGATTTTTTAATCCGTAAAGCCGTTTCGATGATTTATTGCAGTAAAAAATGATCTGTAATGTCGGTATCCAGCATCACCTTAAATGTATTGAAATTTTCGAATATCTTTTAATAATTAGTAATAGAATATATTGAAATTATCATGTTATGACTTTTTAATGGCAAAATTTCATGAGTGAATAAATTTATCAATCGACTTGCAAGATTAAAAGGTTGGTAAATAATCTATAATTATCTGTACATTTTCACGTCATATTCACATTTAATAAATTGTCCCTCTTATCGGATTTGATTGGCCGTGGAAAGGCAGAAGCCGGCAATTTTTTAGAAAGTTTCGCAGAACTTTTAAAACGTGACATTGACAGACAGCACGTCCATCATAGTAGACATCCTGGTACGAATTATGCCAGTGTAGAATCTCACGTATCTGACGTGCAATTAATGCTTATCTGACACCACCACTGAAAGTTTAATTCGCGGACTCAACGGTATTGTACGCCACTCTTTGATAACTGACCTTGTAATCCGTAATGCAAGACGTTTCGTACACGTTCGTATTAATGTATAATCAATTTTCAACAAACTTCAGTGAAGAGTGAAGGTCTGTTTCTATCTCGCTTTGCGATCGAAGTAGAAGTTGAAGTTATATTATCTTGATTGCATTATATGAAACACGAAAGGGCGAAAATAAGATATATATATATATTTCAACTACATCTCTCTTATAAAATTTTAATTGATAAGTATAGAGTAAATAAATGGACAAATTCTTTTATAAATCAAATAAAAATTAATAAAAAAAATACTATTTGCAAAGCAAAATTAAGTAAATCGTATAACATTATTTATTGCACACTTATATGAATATATTTCTCGTATGTGCGACTTGCCTTTACATGTCGTGACTTCCGTTTATTACGGAATCAAAATTAAACGTTGATCAGTGAAGTTAACCACTGGATAGCGATCGGCGATTGTTAACACTGACCCGAATTTTCTTATGACGACATATTAATTATTAAATAAGAATGTTTATGATGCAAGAATGCCAACACGCTTCAACTCGGGTTTTATAGTGTTATGAAATTATATCTCCTCTCGTTAAATAATCGCACACGGCTATTGTATCTCATCATAATTATTCGTACGATGAAATAAGATGCCGTTAATTTCACTCCCACGAATAACGTTCCGTCGTGTTACTGTGTGAAAAGGAAATTCATTTTGCTTATATACTTCGTTCGCACAGTAGCATCTGTTTATTGTCGTAACACCAGATGTAACCACAGACTAACACAAGGAACTCTGGAATTGTTGAATTTTTGCTGGCGAAATTGTTAAATCGCTAATAACTTCTGCCTTATGTATTCTTTTTCGAGAAATTAATTTTTGGACTCACAGAAATAATATTAAATGAAAAAACGGAAAGTTAAGTAATCTGTTTAAAACAATGGACTTTCTCTCTTAATTAAGAGTAAAACATTTAAATTAGAAAAGCTTATGTTAATTTGAAAGACCATTAGTCTTGTTTACTCCTTCCCCATGGACTACCTCAATTTTGCAACGTTATAAAAAAAAAAATACGTATCGATATCACAGACAACTGACGTGTCCGCACCCACCAAGAAGATCCTTTACACATGTGTTCATGATGTGGGGGAGCTCGTCACGCAAGGAAGTTCTGTATGGGGTTGGCCGGGCAACAGACAGTGTTATGGGTGTATGTCAATATCCCGGACGGTATTATCATTCGGAAGCATGCATGGCAGGTGTAGGAAATGACGTCACGCACCTCGGGACAGCCCCCCATTGGAAACACGACCTTATTGCCCCTCTAAACCAGCATGCATGGAGAAAACTTCTTTTACACAGACACAGGATTACGCTTTTTCGGTCAATGCTCACGGGGACTGCTGCCATACGAATACTTGTGTCGAAAGTAAAAATCGACGATTGTCGAGCAATAAAATTATCCTGAATCTAAAGCGCTTCATCGATCAATCTTCTTGAAGAATTTCACGATGCGCGAAGGTGATTGCCGTTGTAAAGGAGCTAGAGAAAATTTTAGTCACGCAAGCATCTTCATGCTATGCATTCAAATATCACACTTCTAAATAGATAAAAGATTAGACGAATCATTATATATAATTAATTGCAATTGATAACTTTCAACAGCGAAGAAACTTCGCAACGAAACTTATGTAGAATAATATTCTAGAGAAATTTCTATATTCTATTATTTAGCCTGCTATTTATTACTTTAAATAAAAAATTTATATACATATATAAAAATCGTAAAATGTTTCAGAGTAACATATCGCTTTGAAAGTAAGCGTCTAAAGTCAGATCGGGAAGACCTGGTTTATATTCGCAAATAAAAATCGTGTTACCCGGTATAATTCTTATCAATACTCATCAGAATAAAAAAAGAAGATTCGTTTCCTGTAGAAGCCAGTCTTTATTCGCTGAATATCAGATAGCGCACGTACATCGTGTACATTTGAATACACGGGTATCCGTGCATCGAGAACCTTCGCACTAGCCTGTTATTTAGCAGAATCTTAAAAGTCAAGAGCGTGGCCGATACACTCTGTTGGCAAGAAGAGCACCGTTCGGTGTGTTCACTCAGTGTTCCTTAAGTGTCAAACTATCTTAAAGAAGAATTCTAACACGAACACGGGTCAGTGCAAACGTTCCTTCCGCGTGTCTCTACCAAGCTTTGTCAAACAATGTCTTCAAACTATCAAATATCTTTAATTATAGATTTCTTAAGCAATTCAAAATTTATTTTCTTTTATCAAAAAAGTGAAATGATTATTTCCTGTAACTTTAAAATTTTTTAAATTACATTTTTTTTAGAATTTTACATTAAAATTTTATTAAAAAATTAAGTTCATCTAGAATTGATTAGACGTATTTAAATTTATTATATATTTTTTCACAAAAATGCCTTTTATTAGTAAACGGACTCGTTTTAAATCGTAACACTTTCTCTCCTGGGAATGTGATATTATATCATCGTTTCATCAACCGAGTAAAATCCTAGAAGGATCAAGTTATTAAATATATCTTGCGTAACGTGAGTACCGGGATTAGTTGAGAGAATCAGTCTTTTAATTATCGCGTACGGCACAATTTAAGAGCCGTGAGAAAACATCGTTTCTTCCGGTAAGCTTTCACTCCGGTTTAATCTCCGTGATCGTTTGCGGCGAGATACTCTTGACATTGCATCAAGACGACGTTTTACCGAGGTGAAAGCAACCACTCAGCGTGAATACCGGTTTACCAGTTATCAAACTAAATGCAACAAGTAAATAGACTGCATACGTGTATATAAATAAAATGTATGTCAAAGTTTGCAAAATGTACGCAGAGACTGTGCAAAAATATATATATAATAGAAATATGTGCAATATATGATATTCTTTAAATAAATATCAATCTATATAGATGATAATATATCATACTTTTAGCCTATATTATTATATTTTTAGATTATTCGCCCATTCGCTTTTTAATCAACCTAATAATCTTATTCAATTGTTCAATAACTTTATATTTTTGATAATAAAATTTGTTACTTATTTAAAGCAATGATTTTGTTGGGAAATTGCATATTTATGCATTGATTTCAGAGCACTAAGAAGTGAAAGATTCTTCTACGAGAAGGAACATGTCGATTACAAGTATCATTCCAAGATGACGTTGGATAAGCAAACAAGATCGTCTTCCTGGCTGTTGCGATCATGTAAAAGAAGCCGATTTAAAATACAATTGCTGTACTTCATATTTGGATATTTATTGACGTATTGCTCGGCTAGAAACAATCCTCCCAGATTTCTCATAGACGGACAAACAGAAATTGTCCTCAGATTAAAAGAAGGGCCTGAGACTCCGATTGGTAAAGATAATGAATGCATCTTCTTTCTAGAAAAAACTATACTCTTCTTAAAAGTGTATATCGAATTTAAATTTTTATATAATAAACAAGCTTTAATATATGGTTTACAACTTTTATTAAGCAAACCGATGACTTTACTTTATGATCGATTAATAGTGAAAGAATACGGGCGCGTCTTCATGCATACTTGCGTCGGTTACGGATCACAAAACTTATTACTAGTTTAATGCACCGATTTTCAAGCACCGTTGTATAAACCGTTGCTGTTTTGTTTTTAAGACACTAATAAACTTATAAAAATTAATGTCTTTCTTTGATAATATTTCTTTTATTCTCAACATTCTTTCTTCTTACAAATTATTCTATTTAAATATGAATTATAGAGAAGTTATAAACTGCATTCTTGGATAATATGTCTATTATCTTAAAAAGATTATGTACAATTATTCTATTTCTTTTCCTTATTTTTATCTATATGACCGTCATATTTTTCATTTCTAATGTATATAAATAAAGACTAGAAATCTATTTAAAAATAATTTGCAGGTAGCCTAATTTATAAGCTCAGAGGCATTGACCCAGATAATGATATACTAACTTTTGGCGTTCGAGATCAACCTGGTAGTGATGTGATTCGAGTCGAAAATTTTGGTTTCAGTGAAGCCAATATTTATTTAAATAAGTTGCTGGACAGAGAGGTAATCCAAAATCTACGTTTTAAATCATTTTTAATTCATCAAGATTAAGAGAAGATATTTATATCGAAAAACAATTTTTTTTAATTACGTCAAAAATTGCGAAGTGAAAACTAAATCTTAAAAATTGCTCATCTTAACAACAATTAAACTTTGTCAATTGAGAGCCATTAACTAGAGAAGCAAAAATAACGCAGGAAGATGTACCACAATAATTCTGACATTATTCCAACACTATTATTTCTGTTTTTTTGCACGAGCAATTTACCTTTTCTTCGGATCACAGCTCCAATATTACAGACCAACAAATCATTAAAGAGAAATTTAAGTATCAGCAGCGGAGACAAATGTAATTTACCGATCATCTTTACAAGGATTCACTTCGCAAAGCTGTTATTTGTAGCCGTCACCACTGCCCGCATAAAATAACACATTTGAAATTAACTTTCTATCGTCGGTGGCGATGCTCGCGTTTGAATTATAATAATCATTGTGCGCGATGAAAATTTTGAAAATCTACTTGATTTAAATTATATTTTATTTCTTATTACTTTATTCGTCTTCAATCTCGATATATTATTAAATATTAAACAATTTGTATATACGATATTTTTTAAATATTAATTTTACTTCATCAAGCGTTTACAAATTTTAAAACAGAATCCTATTCATTACATATTATGTATTCTTGAAATGTTTTTTTTAAATTATATAATATATGTAGCATAAAAATTAATAATATATGAAATTATAAAAAATATTCTTGAATTCAGGAATTATCATCTAAAGTGGGCTTAATTTAATATTAAAAATATATTATTTGTACTTTATCAGACAAAAGATGAATATGCACTCGTGTTAACATTGACGGATGGAAGATTAGGGGAGGGAAATTTCATCACGCAAAGCCTGCTACTTTTGGTGGAGGACATTAACGACAATGTTCCGATTTTCCGCCCGCATCCTACCTCGTTAACACTTCGGGAAGATTCACGCCCGGGTATTTTAACAACGGTGGAAGCTACCGATGCTGATTTGGGTGCTCATGGCCAAGTGGTGTATTACCTTCAGGAATTGGATGGCGATAACAACGTTTTCAGCATATCGACCGTCCATGGCAAGGGCGTTATACGCTTAGTGGGTTCTTTGGACTACGAGCGGAAGTATCTGTATCAACTGCGGATCTTGGCTGTAGATCGTGCAATAAATGAAAAGGTATTTTTATTTAATTGAACGTAAGCATTCTTTATCAAATACATCAATTCCGTTTAAATATTATAAATGAAAAAATGAACGCAATAATTTAATTTTGGTTAAGATAATTCTATATCTTGCATGTATATTATCGGTATATATCTTATCTATTTGGATAAACGTTAAAAATTTTAAAAATTATATAATAAGGATATAATTTAAAAAAAAAATGCGAAGCATGCGTGTGGACTTAAGTATGCGTATAGATAAAACCCGTACGACCTATGATTACTGAATAGTTCAATGACTTTTCCCTGTAAAGTTAAGTTAAGCGCAGTGAAGGGTGAACAATGCGCAAGATAATCATCTACATAAGCGTAACAGTTATTTATTATAACCATTTCTTTGAGGCAACTTCCTGTAAGGTAGTTTACTTATACTTAATTATTCTAGATAAATACTTAATTCATTCTCTTCCAGGTAAATACGGGAACGACGGCGATTTTAATCAAAGTACAGGATGTGGAGGACCAGCCGCCGGAATTCATAACCATGACGCCGGTCGCAAGGATCAGCGAAAATGTCAAAATTGGCACATCTGTATTGCAAGGTCAGTATTATATCTCGCAAATAAAACGACGTCAAAATTATTTTCAATTTACGGAATCTAATTTTAAGTTTAATTTAACATAATAACAGGATAAATTAATAAATAATGAAATTCATTTATAATGAATTGATGTTGCTTAATTAAGACGAGAAATTAACTAAGGTACTTTAATATGCAATTTGAAGCCAATTAATTTAGAATTTCATTTTTCGACATACTTCAACATTTGCAGCCATACGCAACCATATGCGTATACACGAACATCTATGCTCTTAAACGCTGCAGCAATTACAAATCTAAGCGATCTCGCTCTAATAATCACATAATCGTGATGCATGCTTTGCTATATTATGATGAAAAAATTAACGCTAGAAGAGTACGATCGCCAAGAGTTATGATCCGTTGTTCCTTCATTAGTGCTTTTTAAAAGTAGGGTAGCCATAAACTGGCACCCTCAGGCCTACGGATAGCTGAGGCATTAGATGAATTGTGATAATATATTTTACGCTTTGTTGTAGACACGCCTAAGATAGGATTAATTTTACCCTATTAAAAGCATTCTGAAAGTTTCATAAAAATGATCAATTATACACAAATTCTAATCTCTTTAAAAGAAAACTTTGATTAATTAGCTAATACTTAGCTAATAATTTATAATTAAAAAAAATTATTAAATCTAATTTAAAAAATAAAATTTTACTTTAATTGATTACATAACGAAATTATAATTTATTATTATTTTTCCAAGTTTTACATTGCGAGAAAAATAAAATTATGTAGTTTTAATAAACCGAAAAAGAGAATCATGCAATTTTATTCTTTTTGAGATACAAAATATTTTTAAAAAGTTTAATAAATATTTTAATTATACGTATTAAAAAAATATTATATATTTTTTCGTTCAAAAGTGTAAGAACAAATTTTATTCTTCAAATATTGAACGTCAATTCGTTTTGAAAATTGTGATCTTGATATTTTCAGTGATTGCAGGAGATTCTGTATATAAAAATGTGGCCTTAATGAACCGACAATAAATCTCGTTACAGTTCGTGCTGTGGATGGTGATAAGGGGATAAACAATAAAGTGACTTATAGCATTACGAGGGGACCGAGATATCTGTTCGATATTGATGCGACTTCCGGCCTTGTATTCACGAGAGCGCAATTGGATAGAGAGGCTGAAGAGAATAGCGAGGGCACTTTTATCCTCGAAATTACGGTTAAGGAAGTATCGAAGATTAATCCGCCGCCGTCTGTCAGTACCGAAGTGACTATTATTCTCACCGATGTAAATGACGAAACGCCGACATTTCGAAGTATGTTATACCATGCCGAAATAAATGAGAACGCGCCAGAAAATACGCCAGTCAATTTTATTGGCGACGCTGTACCAGAAGTTTTCGATCATGACTTGGTAAGTAGGGAATAGTAAGAAAAATTGTTATTTTCTTAAATAGAATTGTGATATCCATACAAAAAAATTATTATTTAAAAATGCTGCTTAAAAAATAATTTATTCTTATTGAATTTTCTTTCTTAGAAATGGTTTTTGCAAGTGCAATGATTTTTTTTCAGGGTTCCAATGGCACGTTTCGAATATTTATCGAAGGCGGTAGTGGAATATTTGATGTGACACCGTTTCACGGGATTAATGAGGCGCCGTTTTTAATACGCGTTAAGGATTCGAGTAAACTGGATTTTGAAAAAATATCTGGTAAAACCGTATATTCCTTTTCTTTGTTTTATTATAATTGAACTAGCTGTCGTATTGCAAAGTTAATATTGAAATATTAACGTTACGTTTTGTTACATGTAAAACTTACGGATTTGATTCTTTCAGTGGTAAATTTCACTCTCGTCGCGAAAGAAATCACGCCGGTTTCACCAAAGTATAGCGCGGTACCGGTTACAGTATTTATAAAGGATCAAAATGATAATTATCCCGAATTTACGAAAAGTATTTATGAAGTGTCGATACCAGAAAATTGCGAGGAAGGAACAACCGTGGCTTGGGTACAGGCTTTGGATGGAGATAGCGGTAACTTTGGAACGCATGGAATACGATACACAACTTTAGGCGGTAGCATTGCACATGCGTAAGATAATAAATTATTAAAATAATTCTTAAAATTGTATTATACTTTATATCACAATTTCGTCACATACAACTTTCTGTATTAATAAATCAATGAAAAAAAAAATTAAATAATATTAAGAAGATTCTTTTAAAAGATTCTTTCCAATATACACTGAGAAAAATGTTTTGTATAGATGAATCAAAAGTTTTGTTGATATATACTCAAAAAAATTGTTCAGTTGCTATAAACAAATATGTTATTTGCTTATATCTTGTTAAATCGTTTTGATTTAGAGAACAAAACAGTTTTGTTCTCTAAACAGATCTGTTTTGTACTCTAAACCAAAATGATTTAACAAGATATAAGCAAATAAC
>VBVR01005991.1:382-11009 GCA_011638315.1 Tetramorium parvispinum
GGTACAGAACCAGTAAAAAAATTGCACACCTGTACTATGAAAATACTATATTACTACACATTTTATGTGACTTGAAAATGGTATTTCTATGGATACTAAAAACCGCGAGGGTTGCTATTTAAAGTCAATGATACCAACATTATAATTGTGTAGTGTAGACGGGCGAAAGTAGTCGGATGAGTCACTAGTAGGATCATCCTTTAGTGTAGACAGAGCACTACGTATAACGAGCAACAAAGCTAGAATGACGCTTTCAGCACGTGAGCGCTCAAAGCGAACGCAGCCGCATCTCGAAAGCCGCGGTAGCACCGTGGCGCCGACAATCACCACATGACGCAAACTTCACGCGAAACTCGTCCCCGCGGTAACGCTAGGGACTCTCTATACCGACCGTCGCCGTACTCCGCCGATACGGCGCCATTTTTCTCGCGCACGCGCGCCTCGCTGCGACGTCACGCGGCGCGTGTGTGCGTGTGTGTGCGAGCGTAAAGGCGCCGACCAAAGTCTCGCCGTGTCTCGCGTCAAGACTCGAGACGACGACACTTGGTGCGCGAGTGGCGACCGGTCTGCGGAAGGAAATTGTCCAGTGGCTCGCGACACGACGGAGGGCAAGAAGAAGATGTCCAGCACGGGAAACGGCGGTGGCGATGCCGCTGGCGGCAGCGGCAGCGGCAGCGGCGGCTGCAACGGTTGCTGCTCCGCGATCGTGAAGAAGCTCGGCCTGCGGCCGGTCACGCGGTGCAACCTCGCCAAGTTCTACGCGCCGGCATTCGGCGCCGTCTCGTACACCGCGATGTCCGTCAACGTCATGAACCCGAGCCTCGTCGTCAAGTAAGTCCTGCCTTGCCGTTCGATTCAACGTGAGTACGTACGCGACGGCGGCGAGTCTTCTCCTTCTTGTCTCTTCCTTCTCTCTTTCTTATTACGTAACTTCGTGTAATTTATGGATGAACCACGAATAAATGTATCAAAGAATTTAATGCGAATCGGAGAATGTAACGTGACTTAAAGGCGAGATTGTAAATAGCTTTGCTCGTTTCTTTCAGAGTATTCCCGAAGAGGGACATTACGAATTTCTTATTGGCTGGCACTTTGGTCGGCACCGGATCGTACATCTACACACGTGAACACATGAAGTCCGCGCCGCAGTCTGTGAGGATTCTATACAGGTGAGATTTCATGCTGACGATACGTATATTATTTTTTAATCATAGCTTATCCCTGCAGAAAGAAAACTAGACATAGACAGTTATGCTATACATACATATATTTTCGACTTTGTTCCTTAATCAGTACCAATTTAGTGTATTACATCATTATCTATTCTGTATATTGCATCATTCTACATATCTGATATTTGACTGAATCTGATATTGAACCCTGCTGAAATCAGGAGCCATTATAACGAAAAGTAGTTTATACAGGATAATCTCTTGGCATGCTCTTATTCGTACTTTAATAATTAATAACTCGATTAGTATTGTACCATTCTTAAAATGATATAAGACTTTTGTTCGGTGTAATGCAAACTGTACCCTCGATGGGTTGGCCATTTATTTTGGGACACCCTTTATATCTAAAATTATTTTGCTTCAAGAAATAGAGGACGGAGCAATATTTTGATACATACTCTGTCCTTTTTCTTGAGGCAAAGCATTTTTAGGTATAAGCTGTATGTTTCAAACAGAACTAAATTACCTCTTTTTGTCGCATCTACTTTTCAGTGCTACCGGAGCAGTATTATTGAGTCTGGGATCAGTCCTACTGTGGGCAGTAATACGTTCCATAGTTCCGCCAAGCCCAGTCTGCTGTACGATAGCTGGCATCGGCACCGGAGTGGCGTTCCTGAAAGTTGGCTCGAGTTATCTCGAATTTGTGGATGGGCAAATAGCAAAAAAATAGGCTGCTCTTATACGCTTTCTGCCTTTTTCTTTTTTACCTTGGATTTGTATTTCGAATTTGTTATGGAACGAAATTTGTACTACGTCAAAAAGGAGGAAACACGGCACTTCTTGTCTGTTGCATTTTGAGCGCGGCTCTCTCTCTCGCATCGACGTGTCTTGTGGAATTATCGTTTCACGTGGCAAGAAATTATGGAGAGCGATTCAACACTTGATCCACCAGACTCCTCTGAAATTTTTTGGATGCAAACTGTATGTAACGTGTTTTTTCCACCGCGAATTTTATATACGCGCATTTCTTTTCAATACCAAAAAAGACAAAAAACGAGATATACGAGATATCTCATATCGATTCCGAAAGTGTGAATTGTCGTATCGCACAAAAATGCGATCGGCGATTCTGGCGTTGTAGATTTTTATGCGAACCTGTTGACAAACAGTCGTATGCTTTTCTCTTCGCTCATCACCGCATCGCCGGCATATTAAACGGCACTCGATAAATGGTTCGTTATAGTATATAATGCACGCACTTTGGGAACTTAAATGCGCGAGACCCTCGTAATTCCTGTGCGTTTAGGAAGTCGGGAGGTATGAGCGATGTGTATTTATCGACAAACATGTTTTGTAATAATAAGCTGCATAACGATGCATCGTCATATGTAGATAACTTGTCACTATAAATATATGAATATACGAATTGTGACACGATAGAAAGAAAAAAGAATGAACCATACGAACCAATCTCTTCACCTGCCTGACTTCCATCGTCCACTTTGCATATTTCTAATTCTTAACATAAAGACAAAGTCCAAGTAATATTACGTATCGTTAATCGAAGAGTGTCTGAAATTTATACTTCATTGTGCAAATTATTCTAAAATATATTCAAACGCGACGTGTAATGACATTTAAAACCGAGACTTTTCGAAATAACTCAAAGATGCAGTAAGAGTTGAAAACTTGGAATATTAGAAATGAATCGAAACTCGCTTTCCGCAAGGAAGCAGCATAAAGAATAGCTTGTTATCTTTTTATTGTTTCGCTGAAATGCATATGTTTCTTCAAAACTATTATCATGTATTTACGTGTGCTATTGCTCCCTCGTGCGATAACGGCGAGCATCGAACCAGATAAGGAGGGGCCTCAAAGCAATACAAATGAACGCAGAGCGACTCGCCGCGATACTCTAGCGCGAGTTAATTTCACTACCGTTCGATTTTCAATGCTCGTTGCTCGTCACATGAGAAAATCCCTGATTAAGCTTATTTATAACAATAGATAAATGATGAAATTGCACAAGTATCGATACTTTTCGTGTATCCAACGTGAGAAGTTTACGATGCGAATCTTGGGGTCGTTTTCCAATTATAAAGGGCGAAATTAAATGTAATTAGTTGACGTCGAAAGTCGCAGATATATGAGGGCTTTTATGAAAGGCTTATATAGGGTGTCCAAGAGATCTTCTTTTACTTACGTCGGTACTTACTCTGCTAATTTGGAATAATTTATTCTTGGCAAAAGAATCAAGTGTGATATCGTTCTTGACAAACTTCTTGATTGAAAATAAAAAATGATTCTCTAGGAATTAAATTCAACAGATGAAATTTTATTTTTCTTTTGATTTTAGAAAACAAGGACACCTTGTATAATCGCAAATGCCGGTTGATCGCTGCAGCGCCGTTGATGGCGCAGCGTGCCTCTTCGTGTCTTGACGTTGCCACTATTGTTTCGTCGCACTGTAAATGACACGGCATGCTTTCCAACAATAACCGCTCTCAACACGAAACCCGGATGACGTTTGCGAAAGTGCTTTTGCCTCAGAGAGAAGCGTTTTAAGTTCACATTCACGTGCGCTTTTCAAACGAGCGGGAATTATTTTTACTGTGATCAATTCCAGAAGATAAGCTCTCGCCAGTCTTGAAACAATAATCCCAGAAATCCTTTTTGATGTGAAAGGAATAAAAATTCTATCAATTTTTTATAAAAAAATAAGGGAAAGTGAATGTTTAGGAAATCACAGAGCCTGAAAAATCTGTCGAATCCCCATTTCGTTCTTTTGCACTGGGTATAAAAAATATAAACGGTCGTAATAAAAAATATCTGTAGTAATTTATTCAAATTTCTTACTATAAATGCATATGATCTATTTGGATTCGTTGAGTAATTAGGAAATCGATCCGACGGTCGATTTAGCGTCCATTTCTTTTTTTTTTACTATCAAGAACTATTTAAATTCTGGAGAACGCCTTCTTACATTATTATTACTAATAAATATTTTCGATACTATCAGGTATCGAAGGTATCTAGGTCTTGAAGGCACTTAAATAATCATGCAACTATAGGTTGACTTACTCTCTATTACGTATCTAAAAAAATAAACTCGGCTCATACAACATATCGGCGTGTTTTTTTTTTCCGACCGCAATTTTGAGCGAGAAATTCCTGTCGCGATAATCAGCGAAAGCGTCGGAAGGTTCCATACAGTTTTCTCTCCGATGCGCAATTTTTCCAGTCGGAGTAGCGATGACAAATATCGTCTTATCAAACGTAACGTTGCGTAGCAGTACAACACGAGTTTCCGTTTGCACCACGTCCAGCAGGAACATGGTCGAGTTCATCGATCCACGACGCGTAGATCCGTACACTAAAAAGTCAGCTCGACACACTGATCCTCCTCTCAATCTCTCTTATTTCGCTTAAATGATAAAAACAAAATGCGTGTGAGAAGAGTCCCCTGAGTAAAGGCATCTCGAGATCTTCGAGCTTCCCGAGAGATCTTGCGGTTGCGCTGAATTCGAAGAGAATTCAGCCGTGGAGCTTGGTACTTGTGCTGGAACCCGAAGATGGGATTCCCTAACTACGCTGAGGATGTAACGGGCTGCTCTCGCTCACGTCGTTCGTCTGCGCCGTCGTCGACGACGTGAGGGCGTTGGAGAGGACCTGGGCGATGCTGTCGGTCACTTTGTCGATCGTCCCTGCGACGACATCGTGCTTGTGATCGTGATCATGATCGTGATCGTGATCATGATCGTGATCGTGATCGTAATCGTACTCCTCCATTTGCGTGTGGTTGTGCGAGTGTCCGTGACCACCGTGCGAATGCGAGTGGGAATGGGCAGCTGTAGACAGAAAGCGTAGATGTTTGAGATTTCATGAGATTTTTCAAGCGCGGAGTCTGTGTGTGTGGACCAATCCCGGAGTCTGTGAAAGGAACTGCCGGTAATTCGCTTTACAAAGCCATATCTCTCTAATTGCGGAAATGAGGAATTGGAATGATTGAACTGTTTGCGTGTATAATTTTTATAATTTTTCTTAAATTAAGAAATGGGTTTCCCGTTTCTCTCTCTATTCCATTATATTATTAGATGAAGAAATTAAATTCCAAAGGCACTCTTTGATTTTTTAATAAATTATTTAACTTTGTGGAAGTATGTATTTGTGAGTTTATTTTAATTTCTTTTCTCAATCCACGTATGCTTTTACTTAGATGATTTAGTAAGAGCGACATATTACTTTTTATTAACTATCATCGCGAAAGAGAAAGGACGGCCCGTCGCAAAGTACGGTAATGTTTAACGTTACATTATTGGACTCAACTAGCATCTGAAAGTATCTAATCAACGATAATGACGCGACTGATATGACGAAAGTAATTGTTTTAGTCGAGCTGAATATAAGAAAGTTATCCAATAATAATTATAACGATTTTAGGAATCACTTCGATATCATTATTATAATCTAATCTTATCTGAGTTAATAATACATATATAATAATAATACATTGGTAACATAATGAACTATAAAAGCTCTCCTGTGAAATATTATATTTCCCGGCAAAGTTGTAGCTCAGAACTCGAGCACCTTGTAGGCCGCGTGTCTGATCATGCTCCGTCCGTTTCCACTGCCCGTCGTGTCCGTTCATCGAGCGCTGCGTAATTAACTTCCACGTGTATATGCGCGAACTTCTCCAAACGGTACTCAGACACTCGAGCAATTTCGTCATCATAAAATGCGTCAAACGGTCGAGAAAGCCGTCGAAAGTCGGTCGGATCGTCCATCGACCTACCCGTCCCGGGTCATTGCCATGGGTGGAGAGAAAGCCTTGGGGACTATAAGCAGATCCCTTATCGAGATTCGTCTCAGCTCGTCGTCAGCATGACAATGTTCCTACCGTAACCGGCACGTCATTCCAGCACCGCACGTGAAACTCGTGTGTGTCTTGGAAGAAGTGGGTTGTTTCCGCATGCAATTTGCCAATCACGTGGCAGCCGACGCGAGTTGTGTAAAAGTTCACGTTTCGTACAGTCGCAAGTAGGAGTAACGAGCTCTCGTATTTTATGCAGGGTAAATGCTCCAATAAACCGTTTAACGGATATAGCAGAGGGCATGTAGTCTAATTCCTTCGTATTATAATATTTTGCTTTATGATATGTCCTTTATAACAAATATTCTGTACTATATTTTTATCATTATATTATATTAGAAATTAAAATACTGGTATGCTTTAAGGACCGGTTTTTTCAACTTCTTGAAAAGTAATTATAGTTAAATTGTACGTCTGTCTTTAGCTTATCTTCAAATTAGACAAGTTCAGATGTATGATTTAACTATTAGTTAGCTTACCAAGAAGTTGGAAAAACAGACCCGCAATTTTTTTTGACTTGTACTCTTATAATATTGTTTTTCATAAGATTAAATTTGTTAATATATTATTTCATTATATAACATTTTTATTAGTATATTATATGAGAAATTATGGTATGCTGGTATGCCGGTCAATAAAAGCCGGTTTTTCCAAGTTCTTGATAAGTTAATTAATAGTTAAATCATACGTCTAAACTTGTGTAATTTGAAGATAAAACAAAGACAGACGTATGATTTAACTATTAGTTACCTTACCAAGAAGTTGGAAAAACCGGCCCAGTGGTTTTTTTACCTGTATTCTTATGATTAAAAATGTTTTTCATAAGATCAAAATTTGTTAATGTACCATTTCATCATTATATTACATTTTTATCAATCTATTATATTAGAAATTATGATATTTTTTTGTATACTTTAGGTGTTTTTTTAACTTGTATTTTTGTAATATTGTTCCGTAAGATTAAGATTTGTTAATGCGTCTAGCATATTACGTCATTCATTGAATTAAAACGGAACATTGCTCTTGCGATCTTTCGCGATTTCGCGAACCTTTCGCACTCTCGTGAGAAGGTCGGGATGCATTTAAGATTGCATAACAGGTGACATTCGCAGAGGTATATAACCGTTATTACGACCCATCTCTCCCACCTGTTGTTACTTTCTCGGCAAAATGACATACGTGTAATTTGTTATTGGATACAAAGTAACACATACAGCTTGCATGCGAATAACCGATCGAATATCACGTCAGCGATATTATAATCAGGTCTCCTCGCCAAATATATTCAGAATTAATGGAACAGGCTACCGCAGGAGCAAAAAACTTTTTTTTTTTTTTTTTGAGAAGTCAGCCGATTTCCTTTTACCTGTTAGTCTCAGTTACATAATATATTTAGTAATGCTAATGTTGCACATTTTTATGCAATAAAAAAATGAAAAAAAGAGCGAAAAGACTTCAGTCTAGAGACAAAATATTGGATCGTAAAAATAGAAATAAATGCCCTTGACTATAAAAAAAGAATTAAAAGTATGAAATCAATTCAGCAGCATTTCACGAATTAATTAGTACGAATAACTCTTCGCTTCTCCGCTAGTATCCATAATCCGCGTAATGACGTTTATCAAAGTTACTAACCGTATTCGGCTGGAATAACAACCGCAAAGTGGCAAAAACTATCAAGAGCGAACAGAGTTTATCAGCTGGCGTTTCGAGATCAACAAATAATTCAGTTTATGTATTCGGCGTACTCGTATGTACATATGTACGTCTCATATATATATTTATATGTATACACATGTCTCCCGTATAATTGACTGCTGTTTCGTATATCAGTTTTTAACAAAGTGACGTCCCGATAAGATCTATTTTCGCTTCAAGTTTCGAACGTGCACGCATACTCGATGTATTCGTATATACATATGTATACATGATACATGTCTTCTATACAATTGTTTGGCCGATTGATATATCAATTTTTAACAAAGTAACGTCCCGATAAGATCTATTTTTGCGGCAAGTTCTGAACAAGCGTTGCACGCTATGAAAACTTCTGCCACGATCCCTCTGCCTCTCCCACTTCGATATGCCCTGACCCTGACTTTTCAGTTGTACCTCGTCGGTTTAGGGCAAATCAATAGATTAGACAACTGCTGAAGAACCAACACGTGAAATGTATCAAGGGCGTACCTGTAATAGGTTTGCACCGGGACGAGCGATTCCGAAAATTTTAATCGCAAGAACGTCGAATATTCGTGATTGAGAGATCGCGACGAGCGATGGTGCTCGATCGACATTTCCAACTAGAAAAGGTGGACATTAGCTCGACGATCTGCATATAAAATGTTATATATCTTTGAGGATCCTGGAAAAATGTCTGAATTATTCAAGCTAAAACTGGCCTGGCTCTATGAATAATAATGCGCTCGTACATCATGCAAATTCGAATGGAGGAAGTCGAGGAAGAGATAACTTCCGGTGGACTCTAATGGAGCCCGGGATGGACTTTCACCCCACGGCAATAAATTCGCGCGCCGCCGCGATTTCCCGTTTTGACACGCGGAAATTCACCGGTCACGCGAGATGCAAGAGGAAAACGGAAACGCGCAGTATATACAAGCGCGGGCACGAAGGACGACGTTGGAGCAATGATAATGCAATTATCCGGCATCGCGGCGGTGCGTCGCGATACGCTTGGACGGTACTCTGGAGACGCGGGGGATTCCCTCGTCTTCCGGGAAACCAACTCACTGGCGATCTGCAGGCCCAGCATCAGCGTGAAACCGATAATGATTGCGACCAGCTGGAGCAGACCGCTCTTCTCGTTCGCCCGCTCCCGCGCCAGCACCTCGAAGAACACCACGTAGAGCAGCGTGCCGGCCGCCATGCCCTGGAGTATGGTGGGTGTCGGCCCCAGATTCTCGCTGTCGTTCTTGAAGTAATCGAGGACAAGCCCCACGGCGATCCCGATCGGCGTGACCATGGAGAAGATCGACAGGTAGCCGAGGGTGGTCCTGGTCGACGCGCCGGCCACGTAGAGCTCCATCCCGACGCAGAAGGAGATTACCAATTTGTGAGTCGCGATAGCGGCCGCCAGATACGCGACCGAACTGATGGAGGGTTCTAACCCTACCGCCAGACCCTCGAATATCGCGTGAAAGGACAGAGCGAGCACAGTCAGCAGTCCTTGCACGGAGGTATTTTGCATCATCGCGCCGTGCTGATGATCGTGAGAATGATGATGATGATGATTCTTGACCGAGTAGTTCAGTCCCGGCATCCCTAGCTCTAAATCAGAATGCTTCTGGACTACTTGATGTCCTTCGTTCGGTATCGAGACGGGCAGGACGAATATAGCCGGCAGTATCTTGTCGCCCTTGTCTACCTGATCGCGAGACTCATTGAGCTGGAGCTTCGGCCGTTCTACGTTCGCTCGATCCCTGTTGTCCTCGGTGTTGTTGCTGTCTTTCCACGCGATGGACTTGGTCGTCGTGGACACGGTGGCGATCGAACCGTTCGACGAGCTCGACGAACCCGTCTGATTGTTGTTGCATCTGCGCACCGACACCGTTCGGTACAGCAAAGCCTCCGAAGATTCGGGTTTGCCGGTAAGGGCGGCATGGACGGCTTCCTCGACCAAATAGACGAGGAAGAAACCGCTGCAGAAGAGCAGCTCCGCCAGACCGAGGCTGCCCAAATCAGGCAGTTGTCCATTCGATTGGTGTGTCTCAACGCTAGCGCGCACTTCCGGCGCCAGATGTATGAACGTCGTGAACAGGAGCACGCCGCCGCCGAAGCAGAGCAAGAGCGACGTCAAGAGACCCTGGGGATGATGCCGCGATTCCTTGGGATCCGTTTTAGGATGTATTTGTATTTGTTAAATAGGGCGCTCGGGTTATCAATTACTACAGACTCTTTGATGTCGATTTTTCATATAATATAAAACACCAACATAATAACAATTTACGAGAAATCGCAATTGATCGTTTAATATTTTACTTGCTTTCGTTACTGTAATCAAATACACGTACATGATGTTTACATGTATCTGTCAGATAAAAGAGTCAAAACTGAATGAATTTCAGAAAGTCCATAAATGTCAATTGCAAAATACCGAGCACCCTGTAATGAACAGTTACTCCGGACACATTACGATTAATACATGATCGGTCAACAATCGTTACGCGAGTTGTGGAAATAAACATCTATTACAAACATGACCTTTTTGTTCTCTCTCTTCCGATCAAATATTATTCGTCTCGACTTTGTGCCTACATTTTAGGAAAATATCTATGTCTGCTCGTACATTGATATATTAGCGTTCGATATTAATAAATTACGTATGCTATTCATGACGAATACAGAACCGACCAATAACCAGGAATTGAATATCGCAGAATTAAAAAACGGTCTACATGCAGCGCGGATACATTTAATAGATATGCAAGAATATCCATCGGTGTCAAGGATATTCCACGAGTTAAATTGCGAATGTAACGTTTACTCCAGATATCACTAGCAAGTTCAATTTACTGGCACAAAGACGAGTCTTCCGGAGAGCTGCGGAAGTGGACCAGATATTGCT
>VBVR01005992.1:0-10977 GCA_011638315.1 Tetramorium parvispinum
ATATATATATACTCACGCACACGTATGTGTATATGTAGATGATTAAATTGACATGTCACATATTATGTCACGTTGTATTATATTACAAATTTGAAATATGAGAGAGAATAATGAATAAACTAATTTCATGTAATACGTAAATTAATTAAGAAGAAATATTAATGGAATATTAGCAGCAATCGATTTTGTAATTAAATTGCAAAATCTTCCAGTACACATTATTATAGAAAGTAAATTTATTAAATTTTCGTTAACAGAAGTAGCTATTGTCTTGCGTACAAGTAATAACAATTTTATTTATTTAATTCGCTTAAATTTTTCAATTGTTTGTCAATGCATTTAGGATTGGGATTTCGACCGATTTCGGATAATCCCGATGAGAGATCGCTTATTTGGTACAGCGCGTCAAATGTCACTGAAATAAAAAAATGGACACAACTGTTGGATACGTTTTTGGAACGTGAGTAATAAGACCTTTGTTGACTTATTGTTATCAATGGCAATGCTATTAACTTAAATGTCATTAATGCAAATATGCGTAAATCACTGATTGTCAATAATACTGTACACTTTTTTTTAACTAAAGATTGCAGATATTTATATATGTATGTACATACGTACTTTTAAAAAAAGTAATTTTTATATAGAAATATGGAATAGTAATATGCTTAATATTTTTCTGATGTTGTTAAATCTAAATTTATGAATAAAATCTTTGAATTCTTTTTTTATTTGTAAAATATTAATATTATACTACTTTAGAACATATAAATATTATTGTGGGACATTTTCCCGATGGATATATTAAAAAATACCTTTTTTATATTTTAAGTCTCTTATTGTTCAAGCAATTTTTCCATTCTTTCGTATCATAAATTAGATATAATCTAATCGTGTTTCTCTATTACTTGGCTAGAGTACATCGATCCGACACTATTGGCACATGGCGGTACAAACCAACAGATTTGCAATTACACCATGCCGCCAAGAGATGGTAAAGTATGTGCTGTCGATGTGAACAATTGGGGACCATGTTCTCCAAGTCAACAATATGGTTTTAACAATTCGGCACCTTGCGTTTTTATTAAACTTAATAGGGTAAGGCAGCAACATACGCATAAAATCTTTCTTATAATTGGCATGAAATTAAAATGTTTATTTCTTCATTTCTAACGATGTTTTATTTTCTCAACCTAAGGAATGTTAATAATTGAAATAAATTATTCAGAATATGTTATTTTAATCAAGTGAAATCAATGACTTTAATTACATTGTGCTTTCTTATAATTTCTGGATACTTTATTTATTAAACATAAAAGATATTATGTTTGTGAAATATAAAAGTATATATAAGAGTTTAAATATTAAAATAAAGCAGTTTAACAAAAATCGTATACATCTAAAGAGAATATAGGAAAAGTTTTTGAAAATTTTAAAAATTTCATCGTACACATATACGTATACAACAAAGTATTGCCTATTATTTACATTTAGATTGCTGCAACATTGAATTTATAAAATGAACAAATTTTTTCAATAGAGACAATATAATTTTTTTTATTGTTTCCACGATGTAAGGTCCTTGTAAAATTTTTTAAAAATATTTTCAGATATATGGCTGGATTCCTGAGTATTATAATGACACTCAGAAATTGTCGAGCGAAATGCCAGAGAGCCTAACCAAATACATAAAGTCAGTCGACGCTTCATGGGTTAGTTAGTCGGTCAGTCAATTATATCAGTCGATAAACTAAATCTGGATTGAACGAAGATCGGAAAGAAAATTCAGCGTTTCGCAATGTGTATCATTTGCGCATCAGTCTATTCTCACTAATTTAATTCTAGATTTGAGAGACATAAAAATTAAGAAACAAGCATCAAGATGAAGAAAGAAGGGTTTTATTTCACATTATTTTCTTTTAATTAACTTAATAGCAGAATGAAAGAATATGATAGAGGCGTTCAATAAAGTGATATTATTTTTATCTTTATAATCGATTAGCCCAGTAGACATATATTATCTGTTTATTCAACAACTAAAGAAGAATAAGGATTGTAAACCACTTATCGAGTGTGTATTTTTTTTACTTTGTGTCTGTATGTGCATATATATGAGATACCTTCGATTTACGAATATAACTGTAAAGATCATTATTAGCTTTCACTCAATCTCTTCGTTCTTTACTGATGTTACAATAACAATTCTTGTTACACGAAATTATTACGAAATTTTACCAGCACTTGTGTTAAATATTTTACAAACACATTTCATGACAGCAGACGCTAATATAAATATAAATTGAAATCTCCAAAAAAATTTAGCAATTCGAATAAAAATTTCAATTAACTTTTATTTGTTAACTTTTACAATTATAACTTTCAGGATTTCTTGCTATTATGTAATTTTAAATAGAATTATAATATCAATACCTCACGTAATATACAGTTCATATCTTTTTTACATTGCAGCTAAATACCGTATGGGTATCTTGTAAAGGAGAAAATCCTCACGACCAAGAAAGTATCGGTGAATTGAATTATTATCCTCAGGGACACGGTTTTCCAGGATTCTATTATCCATATCAAAATAGTCCTGAATATTTAAGTCCCGTTGTCGCCGTCCATTTTACACGACCAAAAAGTAAGTTGATATTAATATCAAATATATGACATGACAGGGGAACGAAAGAATAGAAATGTTTATCTTAAAAGAAGAATGTAACAATGCAAGAAGTTTTAAATTGCGATAATTTATAATTTTTTGGATAAACAATATTATATTATAAAATAAGTTCATCAATAATTTCAAAGGATTGCAGCACCTTTCATTATCGGTTTTATTCTGGTGTTAAAATGTTTCCAAGAGCTTCAATCTACCAGTTAAAATTATCGGACACTTTCATATTGCAGACTTTTCTGATATCCAGCGTTACATACATAAGTATCGTGTATAAATATACAACTTTTTATTAAAACTATCATCATTGACTGTAGTTCATGTGACTCGTAAGCAATTGACGCACTCCAGATGAAACCGGTAAAAGCCGGTGTATTGCAGCAAGGTACCGGTCATCGAAAAGTTAAAATTACTGAAAGCTTTTATAGTGTAGACTTTTCTGATAATCAACGTGATACACAATTAACACACGTATCGCGTATAGGTACACAATTTTTTTATTGAAAATGTCATTATTGACTGTGGTTCATGTAATTCATAAGCAAGTGACGCACTCCAGATGAAACCGGTAAAAGCCGGTGAATTGCAGCACGGTATCGGTCGTCGAAAGGTGCCATCGGTCTGCATGGTCACTCAAAGCTACTCACGTTTTAATCTTGTTCTATTTTCAATAATCTTTCGAATAATTTTGAAAATATTATTTTCAAAAATCTTATAGCTTGTTTTGGGTATCTAAAATAATATATTCATGTAATAATTAAATATAACTTTGAATAATATTATAAGTAATATTAAAGATTACACATTTTTTTACATTACACTACTTTTATATCCGAATGATTAATTTAATTCTTTTATTATTAAACAAAAATTTATAAATTGCTGTGATCAATTATTAAATTTATTATACTTTAAAGAATTGTTTTAAGAATGTTAAAAATAGGCCGTTTTATGCACTTTATGAAAATGAGACGATAATAAATATTATTCAGTTTGTATTTAGTAGAGTATAACTTAGAAAATGCGATGAAATGCAAAACGTAGAATTAAATTAGAAGGGTTTATATAAATAATTAAGCTTTAAGCTTAATGAGAAAAGAACAAGACGCTCAACGTCGCTGTTCCATACTTAAAGGATTATAACTTTTATTAAAACGTTTCTATATATTAAAGAGAAACTATTTGAATAATCCCGAATTTGTCGATGTAAAAATTTAAAATGCATCCCATGAATACTCCGCGAAGTTTTATTCTGAACCAAACTCTTTCTTGCAGGAAACCAGATCATCAACGTGGAGTGCCGGGCATGGGCGAAGAATATCATGTACAGTTCGTATAGATCCGAAAAGAAGGGTGCGGTACACTTTGAACTGATGGTCGACGAATAACCGTACGTCTTAATCGTCGAAATCGTCAATGCCCTCGTCGCGCTTCCGATTTCATAGTTTTATTTGTTCAAGTAAGAAACCGTGTACGAAACGAAAGATCCGAGCATGTTAGAGGACACTACGTGGATATACAATTACGATGACGGACGTTCGCTCGTGCCTAGAAAAAATTAGTAGATTAATGAATTAAATTTGTTACTTTTTAGAAATATTGTTCATATAATTAACCAATCGGCATTCTTGCTTATCAAGCCACCACAGTTCGAATTCTAAATCTTAATAGAGTGTTTTCTGTTGTTTTATGACAAAAAGATTGTCTCTTATTAATTTATAAGTACGTATATAAAAATACTAATAATGAAAGATATATAGAATGACTGATTTTCATTTGATGAAAATGTCAAATTCATAGTTTTGCATATAATTTTTCAATAATAAAAACTTTAATAATAACTAAACAGTTGAAGAAGTTAGATCATTTAAAAATGTAAAAATATTATAAAATTTTTTTAAAGTATTATTCATTACTTTTATATCTTGGCTCTCAAAATCGATTTAAAATCAATTTAAAAACTTAAAGAATTAAAACTAAAATAAAGTTAAATTAAAATTTAATGATTTTAGGAATAAGTAAATTTAATGAATATAAAGAAATATTCTATGAACAAATTACACTACGCAAAAATTAAGGAATCAAATTTTTCTTAAAAAAAAAAGATAATTTTAAAAATGCTGTAATTTCGTCGAAAATAATTGCATTAAAATTAGTAATAAAGATCCTTATTCGAACCAAAATTATTCTCATATATTACTTTATTGCTGCTTTCAATGGAATTATTTCGACAGAGTTACAACAATTTAAAAGTTACCTTGTTTTTAAAAAATGGATGATCTCTTACTCTTTTGTATAACATAGATAAAAATTTTTGTGGCTTTAATAATTTACTTTAGTACTTGAAAATCGACATACAATGTCAAAAAATATTAAGAATATAAAAGAAGGTATTTTAATTTAAATATCACAATTTAAGACATAATACTTGTGTTTAAGCATGATTACAAAGAGTTAAATATAAATACAAATTTTTCTTTTACTTAATTCTTGATTTTTACAAATAAAGACATTATTTGTCTCAATTTTTAGAATACACATAAAATATAAATTTTAATAATGTCAAGAATTATACAAACATATCAAAGAACTTATCAACCTATATATAAAGAACTAAGGAATAATAAAAAACAGAATGACTTCAAAGATTTAAATATCTAATTATTTTGACATTATTTAAAAAAAATATTGAAATTGATAATCAAAAATATAAGTAATTACTTTTCGATTAATTTAAAATATAATTCTGAAAGTATTAAAAAAATTATACAATTCTTTTTGAAGTGTCCTATATACTTCTTTATTGTCTTTTTATCTCGAATTACTTGTACGTATCAGTCTTAGAATTGAACAAAATATAGATATGTTCGAATCATCGATATGCATAATTTGTTTGCAAAGCATCCTAGTACTTATTGAGGTATAGGTGTAATAAATAATAAATTGTACAGAATGAAATAATGTCGCGTTCTATAATAATAATTATTTTTTAAATAAATGACAATGGTGGAAAAATAATTCGACGTACAAGTACAAATGTCTCTTTAAATAAGACGAGCATTGTATAATCCTTAATTTATTCGTTGCGATTATATGATGGTGTTAATTTATTATCCCCATTCCTTGATTCCTAGTCTATTTTGTATGTTAGATCACATAAGTAAATTGTACAAAAGCATGTATTATTCTTATCAGATATATATTTCTCGGTCATTTGCAATATTAAATAAATTTACCTAAGTTCTAAATGCAATCATCTATTAAGAATGTTAGGTACGTACATATATTGTTCCGTGTCAGCGATACTTGAACTTTTCTAATTACGGGCGCGTAAGTAGTTTTCACGTAAATAAGATTCTGAGTTTACATCATTACATCAATGCGATACCTGCTTGGTATCAATATAGGAAATCGTTATCTTCGACAACATTTTCTTTTTCTCGTTTTATCCCTTCTTTAACTTCGAGAAATTCTCATATTTATTATGTATCAGAAATATAATACATTTTTTATTTTATTTGTCGGGAATTTTAAAAAAGAGGTATATTTTCATGTTCCGTAACAAAACAATTGAAATATAAGAATATGAAGACAATAAGAATGAGTAATTAATATCTCGCATTTTATCATAAAAGATGTATTTGTGTTAGCATAGAGTAAAATATCAGATTCTAATTGTTATTATTTTTTGCTACATAATAAACATAATTTTTACACACAATTTCGGAAACATTACTTTCCGATAATGTTCATAACGTCATTTATTTTTATTTAACATGATGTAATTATAATTGAATTACTCATTTAACAAAGAAATGAATCAAAACGTAAAAATTTTCAATTTTTTGTTATTAATTAAAACTGTGCTCAGATAATGTCCATTATATAAGTTTCAAGGGAAAACTTGAATTTATTAGCTGCCATTTCATAAAAATGTATATATAATATACATTTAATATCTTATAAATTGCAATACAATAAAAAAAACAAATTGATATTATCTTTATGTCGTGTAAAACATATATACTTTTTGTAATTAATCTTGCCATCAGTGAGTCATTAAGCTGGCTTCACACATTTCTTGTGAATTACAAGCCATTACATTATTTATTTCTATATATTTCAAACCTATGAACACTATCTCTCTCTTCTTTTCCTTAAAAGAAAAGAAAATTATCTTATTTCTAAAATATCTTATTTTTACAACATATATATATAATCGATATTTCAAAATTGAAACATCATTTAAAGAGATAAGAATAAAAAAAATAGGGTACATCAATATTTGTCTTTGTTTTGGTTCATACTTCTCATGTTATATTCTATTACTGAAAAATCTATTCTTCATTATATGTAATATTGGCATAAGTATGATTTATAATCAATTTATTAATTTACATAAAAATTTTTTTATATTTGCATTTTATCAAATTTTTCAATATTTACAAATATGGACCAAATATTAAATATCTTAAATATTATTATAGTTGACAATACCTGCCATTTCTGCGTTAAATTTCTTTTTTTTATTTGTAAGAAGTATTTATACGCTTATTATCTATTTCGCGATACTTAATTTCTACTTGACAAAATTACTGACGCGTTCCAATAAGGTAAAAAATATAATATTACCTGAGGATGTAATAATTTCTAGTGTCATTTGGATATTAAAAAATCTTCAAAACTGCACGCCTGATTATAAAAAGAAGTCTATCCAGTTAATATTATATATATGTATATTTATATATATATATATATATGTATGAGTATATTAAATAATTTCAAATGAGATTCATTTATATGCTATTATGTTGATCGGTCTTTATATGTATATAAATTGCGCTTATGAGCAAAGAAAGGCACGTGTAAATGATTATAATTCTTTGAGATTTTTTTTATTTCATTCTTTCATATAGGTTCTAATTTCCAATTGCACAACAGCGAGCTAAATTCGCGCTTATGAGCAAAAGAAGGCACGCATAAGCGATTATATGTAATTTTTTGAGATTCTCATTACTCTATTCTCTTATACGTTCTCAATAGTCAATTGTGTAAAGATGAGTTAAATTTGCGATTGAGCAAAAGAAGGCACACGTAAATGCGATTATACTTCTTTAAGATTTCCATTCTTTCACTCGTTTTCAATTTTCAATTATACGAAGACGTGTTAAATTCACGATAAAAACTTCTTTAATCTGCAACTATCCAATAGATATCAACGAGAATAATGATCTTATATAATATATATATAAGATGCAAAATAATGTATTACTAATCAAACTATAGTCAAATTTAGCAATATACAAGATATTTAGAACATTAACATTCAGTTTTTTTATATTAACTTTCTCAAAAAAAAAAAATTTATTTAAACAGTAGATTTATGAAAAAATTTTAAAAAGTGATGTTTATTAAACATCTCTTAATGAATGCTCTATCTAATTCTTAAAATCAGCATCTCAATCGTTATTCTCGCTGATATCTTCATTTAGCATACCTATACATATGCAATCTCAAAATTCGCGATTTTTCATGATAATCCATTTAAAATTTCGGACACTATTGTGTGAGAACTCTTTTTGCTTTGTACTCGATTAATGTCATCCAAAAAGTCGACGGCATGTTGTCAACTTTGAAGAGATATTTGCTCACGTTTTTATTATTTGGAAGCTGGAGATTTGCCTAATGGTTATCTCGAATGTCTCGAAGACACCCGTCTTACTTTAAAAAACTTGCATAGGCAGCCAAAGGCTGTTTTCATATTTTGTTAATCTATCATCAGCTCGAAATGGACTGCGCCGATTTTGTCGTTACGACTGTGTTTGATATTTTTTGCCCATGCTTTGCATTCGACATTTATCAGAATTCCGGCTGGAAATAAAAGATAAATATAATGTAGTTCGTACATTTGTATTTTCCCGTTATTGTACATTTTGACATGAATATCGTGATAATTGAGAAATTGCTGAAACTAAATAGCTGTTATTTTATGATGAATGGACAGAATAAAATGAATTAAATGTAGTATATTCTGTAAAAGAAACATCGTTTTTATTAACACCTACTGCAAAAGCTTTTGATTTCTGATGATCATTCCAAAGTCAACAAAGTTTTAGAAAAAATTCAGATGTAATTCTTTTTGCATAATATGTTAGTAAATTTAACAGCTTTCTTCTAATATAGTATTTAATTTTTGTTCACTCGTTAAAATAACTATTTAGTTTCGGCACTTCCTCATGTGATTCTTTATATGTATTGCATATAGTACTTACGTCGTGGTCTGACAAAGTGCACTGCGACCAGCGGGCTTAAATATCCTTCGGAATTTTCATAAGGATAAAAGTATCCAGGAAAACCGCGCCGCGGCAAATAATTAATTGGTCCAATATTTTCTTGATCAGCAGGATTTTCGCCTTCGCAGGATACCCAGATTGTGTTCAGTTGCAGCACAGAATTATTTCCTTTTAGACTAGCGATATGTTCCTTGAGATCGAGTGGCATCTTTTGCGGTAAATGTTCAGTGTCGTTATAAAAGTCTGGTCTCCAGCCATAAATCTAACAAAGAAAAATATTATAAAGAATAAAGTTATAAGTCAATCAAGCATATCAATATTATATATTAATATTGATTTATATTCAATGTGTAATGATTTTAATTGACATTTAATTGACAGTTGTTGACAAAATTTTTTAAAATTATATCTGCTAAAATACTATTATACTATTATAAATAATTGAATTAATTTTATATTATGATATACATACTTTATTCAGCTTAAGGAAAATGCAAGGAGCGGATTTGTGATAATTAAATTTGTTTTCCTTGGTACAAGGATGCCAATTTCTCACATCAACATCACAAACTTTTCCGGGTGGCGGTGGCTGATTGTAATCGCATTTATTAATATTAGCGCCAAGACCGAGAACGGATCCAGGTGTTATATAATCTGAAATTAATATTATGAAATATTGCAAATGTTAAATACTGATCAAATAAATTATATATTTGAAAATTAATTATAAAAATTAATTAGCAATAAAGTAAATATGCAGGTATAAGATGGCACTTAGAATTCATTAAGATTCAACATTCTCTGCTAAGCAATATGGATTTCTTTTTTTACGGATGGTTACCTTTTAAGAAAGTTTGTAGTGAATCAACCCAGTGTTTGAAGTTTTCGCTGTCGGTGCCTCTGTACCAAATTAAAGTGCTCTCCACATTATCCTCTGGCGGCATTGGTCTAAATCCCAATCCTACGGAGCGTAACATCGTCGTTTCAAAATTTGCAATATCTTTCCATATGGTAATTTTTAATATATTAAAATATATAAAATAATAAATAATGCTCTATAAATAACTTAAAAAATCACACGCCTAATTAAAATAATATAAAATATTGTTTTATATTATTTTAAAAAATAAAACTATCTTACTGCCATTTATATATCGTGTTTACTATTTACAAAAAGTAATTTACCTGGATTTGTTCCAATAATCGATCTTTCGAGTTGCCATCTCGGTATCCTTGGATCGAGTGTTTGAAAGAATCCCCAGAAACAAATAGCAACTAGTGCAGCCAGAACGCCGTAAAATATCAGATAAAAAAGTCCTATTTTACCTATAAAAATAAAATTAAATAATTAAATAATTAAAGAGGATGTCTGAAATCACATTCCGAACAAACAAGAACTCTCCATTCGTTTGCAAGAGACGTTAAAAAGTTTTCGATCATTCTAAGTACTATTTAAATATTCATAATAGAACGATTGACGAAAAATCATTTTTTAATAATTCCCTATTACTTCAGAAATCTATCTTCCGGTTCATATTCTTTCGCGAAGAATTTACAGTCGCATGTAGAAAAAATTGATTCTCGTAAATGAGTACTTCCTATAACGTAGGTTAATTTTATTAACCATGGATTCAATCTGTAGAGGAAGATCAAAGTGCCTGGTCAAATGATACAATTCAATTACGCGCTGACACGTCTTGCGACGTTGTTTTGTGGGCATCGTCCATCAAATAACGCTACTGACAGCAAAGCGATTTGCATATATAAAGAAAAATAATTTATTTGATATTAAATGTTGTATACTAATTGTATACTAATTCTTTAAAAATTTATCAATCGTAACTAGCAATAATTAGATAATAATATTTTTCAACTTTCTATTAAAATAATTTAAATTAACTATATATATATATCGTGACTATAGTCTAATGACAAAATCCCATGACGATATCAGAGACAATTAATTTCTCATTGATTTATATTTATACTGTTATATATATATATATA
>VBVR01005993.1:0-11007 GCA_011638315.1 Tetramorium parvispinum
CCCTCACTCAACCCCACATGCCATTTAAAATTTTTTGGCTCCTCCTCCCCCCGGGGTGTGGAGATGGGTGTTTTTGTGGTTAAATAATAGACTTTGTGATCCCATTGTATCCCTATAAATTTCAATCCTCTATTTCGAACCATTCAGAAATTATTTAGGTGGCCCCGAACTTTTGGCGGGCACTGTATATAGATAGAATACATAGAAAGATTCTTTTATAGAGAATAGTGTGGCCGCTTGCGCATCCTAACGGTTATATCAGACACTACATCCTCCGCCACTTATAATCTAACACAAATATTTAAATTCTTCCTTGCTCTTGAAAGTAACTTTCGTAGTATGTCATATCATGTAAGAGCAAGTTTAAACAATTTTGAAACAAAATAAATTCTTATTACCGATTACATCATATATACGTAATTGCTTCCCGCTAAATTAAAGGTTCATACGATTCACAGGTTTAATTATCCTACTACGACGAACCGGTGTTACATTTATTTTCTCCTCTCTCACTGTGCTAGTATCAGACTTGGTTTGTTCGTTCGAAAAAGACTTTTCTCTCTCTTCTTCGCTTATAGTTGTACCTATTGAATCGTTATTGTCTTTTTTATTTAATACTTTTGACTCTTGGGGTTCTAACGTTCTTTTGTCCGGCAGTAATTGTTCTGCGTGACGCTTAACTAACTGATCTCCTGTTCTGACAGAATAAGTCACCGGGGATAACTGCTCAACGTTCCTGGAACATATTTGTCTCCTATTCCATAGTTTCGTACTAGGACTTGTGAGGCTTCTTCAAATGTCACATCGCGTGAACCTCTATGATTATACATATTTGATTGCAATTTTTTAAAATAAGATTGTTTTGCTCGAAATACAGGAGTTAATCTATCAAACGCTGTGAACATTTTTCGACCTAAGTGTAGGTCGGCTGGTGATACCCTTGTTGTACAATGAGGTGAGCTATTATATTTTAGTAAGAAGTTATTTATATCTAAATTTAAGTCTGATCCTGGTTTACATTTGTGTAAAAAGTTTTTGAACGTCTTAACTGAATTTTCCGCGGCCCCATTGGTCGCCGGATGATATGGTGGTGTTTTAATATGTGTCACGCCATCCGCTTTTAAAAATGTTTCCATTTTTTCGGAACATAAGGATGTGCCATTATCTGTGACCAAGGCATAAGGAATTCCCCATGTACCAAAATATTGGCGCAATACTTTAATTGTTTCGGACGAAGTGATATTTTTCATTTCGCTTACGTATAACCACTTTGAATATGCGTCACAAATTACTACACAAACATTTCATCTTTTATTGGTCCCGCAAAATCTAGATGGATTCTATGATCCGGACTATCTGACCATGGCCACGTATGTAAGACTGATTTTGGGGGTGCGTCACGATTATTAATACATTCTTTACAATTTCTAGCGAGGTTTTCAATATTAGAATCAATTTGTGGCTAATAGACATATGATCTGGCGACACTTTTCATTTTGACCACCCCTAAATGTGTATTGTGTAATTCTTTTAATACTATATTCCTTATTGATTGGGGAATGATCATCCTATGGCCCCACATAAGGCATCCCTGTTTAATCGTTAATTCTTGTCTCTTTCTGAAATAATGTCGCAACTCCTCAGATAATTCAGATTCGTTATTAGGCCAATTATCTAAATATACTCTCAAAAATACTTCTTTTAACACCTTATCTTCTTTCACACATTTAGCTAAATTTATTTCAGCTAAAGACTTAATCCGTATAAATAGCTTTAATGTATAAGTTATCACTAACCGCATGATTGATTGCGTCTTTAATTTTAAGAGGTAATCTCGATAAGGCATCTACATTTTCAATGTCCTTTCCTTTAACATGTTCTAATTTATAATCGTAACTTGCTAAGAATACTGCATATCTTTGGAGTCTTTGTGCCGACATTACAGGTAAACCTCTTTTTTCGTTAAAAATTAAGCTTAACGCTTTATTATCCGTTTGTAGGATAAATTTTCGTCCATATATATATTGGTGAAAATATTTGACCGCGAAGACTATAGCTAATGCTTCCCTATCAATTTGTGCATAATTTGATTCTGCTGAAGTCAGTGATCTTGACGCAAAACCTATCGGCCTTTTTTCTCCATTAGGAAAACGATGTGATAAAATGCCGGAAATACCTACTGGACTAGCATCGCATGTTAAGATTAATGGATAGTCCAGATTATAATGCGCCAAAATTTTGTCTGAGAGTATTAACTCTTTAATTTTGTTGAAAGCCCGTATTTGAGGTTCCTTCCACTGCCACTTAGTATTTTTTACTAGTAATTTATATAGTGGACTAGCGACTGTTGACATATTCGGAACGAATTTCGTATAATAAGTAACCATTCCTAAGTAAGATTTTAATTCATTTACGTTAGTTGGTGCGGGCACATTTTTAAGTGTAATAATTCGATTTTCTGGAATTTTTAGTCCTTCTCTCGACAATTTGTATCCTAAGAATTGAATTTTATCTTTAAAAAATTCACATTTTTCGGTTTTAACAGTTAGTCCCGCTGCTTTTAATTTATCTAATACGGCATTTAGTCTGTTTATGATATCACCTTTATTATAGTCATACATATGGTTCGAAAATATATTCTAAGTTCGCACGGTATCGTTACGCGTCCGTATCATGTCGTCGCCAGGAAGCAAGAGAGTGAGTCCGAGCAGAAATCGCTAGCTCGTTAGGTGGCGCGCTTAAATCGATTATGCGCATAAATAAAGCGCCAAAACTAAGTCAAGATGAATCCGAACATTCTGACCCCCTTGAACTGCCCCGTTCAACATTATCTACTACTTCTGTATTTATCGGTAACAGTGCTACGTTTCTTATTGCACGCTTATATGTTCCAGTCGCAGTACGAATAACTATGACTCTATTAACTCCATCTTTACCAGGACATAATTCAGTTACTCTGCCCAATGGCCAGTATAAAGGCGCTGTGTTGCTTTCTCTAATCACAACTAAATCTCCTATTTTCAACTCATGCTCACCATCTCTTTGCCATTTAGTACGTTGAGTCAATTCCGTTAGATATTCTTTATTCCATCTATTCCAGAAATCTCGCTTTAATTTTTGAATATGTTGCCATTGAGATAGTCTGTTACTGGAAATGTTAGTAAAGTCAGTTTCTGGAATTGATGAAATTAGTCCGCCAATCAAAAAATGGCTTGGCGTTAACGCGTGCAAATCATTTGAATCGGAAGATAATGGTGTTAGTGGCCTAGAATTCAACACTGCTTCAATTTCTATTGCCAATGTATTGAACTGTTCAAACGTAAAAAGAGTATCCTTTGCCACACGGTGCAAATGGTATTTGAAAGACCGAACTGCGGCCTCCCAAATTCCCCCAAAATGAGGAGAGCGAGGAGGAATAAATTGCCAAAACACTTCTTGATCTCTTAACCACTTAGTTATCGCTTCATTATGAACATCAGTATTTAACAAATGATGTAACTCAGGCAATTCATTCCTTGCACCTACAAAATTTGTAGCGTTATCTGAAAGTATGAGATGAGCCTTGCCTCTTCTACTAAAAAATCGTTTTAGAGCAGCTATGAACGCTTCAGTCGTAAGATCGCTAACAATTTCCAAGTGAACTGCTTTCGTAGATAAACATACGAAAATTGATACATAAATCTTAATCTTTTTACGATTACAATAAGACTTCTCTTTTATAAAAAAAGGTCCGCAATAATCAACACCTGCATTCACAAAGGGACGTGAGCATTCAAATCTACAACTGGACAATTGACCCATCACATGTTCCATCATTCACGGTTTTGCTTTAAAACATCTTATGCACTCACGAATTATTTTCTTAATACGATTCTTACCATTGATTGGCCAAAACTTTTGTCTCAAATGATATAAAGTCGTTTGAGCTCCAGCATGCAATTGTGATTCGTGTGCGTGTCGAATAATTAAATCTGTTATATAGTGCTTTTCAGGTAGAATAATTTGATGTTTTTGTTCGAAAGTTAGATTTGAATGCTCAAGTCTACCCTCCACACGCAAAACTCCGGAAGTGTCTAGAAAAGGACGCAACGATATAAGCTTACTCTTTCTTTTAATGGATTTCTTTGATTCTATTTCGTGTATTTCCTGTGCAAACGATTCGCGTTGAACAAGTTTAATGATAATTAACATTGCTTGGTTTAGTTCAGTATTAGATAAACTCCCATGGATCTTGGCTTTTGACCGACAGTTATTAGAAAATCTAAAGCACCATGCCACAACTCTACGAAGCTTAACTCGAGGAAAATTGCTTTAGTATGTTGAAATCTCTCTCTATCTTCAAAGTAATCTTGGTTCGCTGCTCGGGAATCTCTGCGATTGTTGGAAAAGAGTTAGGCCATTCCTCCTCTGATTCCGTGAACCATGATGGTCCACTGCACCATACGGAATTGTTCATAAGTTCTGATGGAAAAGTCCCTCTTAATACCAAGTCTGCCGGATTGTCTTGTGATACTACATGTCTCCATTCGAATCTTGACGTAATCTCTTGAATAGCCACAACCCGGTTTGCCACAAAAGTTTTTAATCGATGAGGGTGAGTCTTAATCCACTGTAAAGCTATAGTGGAGTCCGACCAAAGTATGATCTTGCTGAATGTTACATCAAGTGCCTTCAGAACTGCTTGACAAAGTTGTGATAGAAGCAACGCCGCACACAATTCTAGTCTACTGGATACTGAGAGTTTTTCCAGTGATGCAACTCTTGATTTAGAGCAAACTAACCTTGCTTGATGTATTTGTAGTGCATTCGATGATCTAACATAGATACAAGCTCCAAACGCAGATTCGCTAGCGTCCGCAAACCCATGAAGTTGTAAGTCCACAGGTTGTGTGGTAGTGATATGTCTTGGAAAGGAAATATGGTTTAGACCAAGCTTATTCTCCTGAAATGTCGTCCATGCTGCTTGTATTTCCATCGGAACAGGTTCGTCCCTATGATAATTGTAACTTCCACAACTCCTGAAGAAGTATTTTAGCCTTCACTATTATTGGTCCCAATAATCCTAAAGGATCATACAGAGCTGCTGTTTGTGACAAAATAAGACATTTTGTCACCCTGTGAGAATCTGAATTATTTGTGACTCTATACTCTAAACAATTTCGCTGAGGATTCCAAAGAAGTCCTAATGTCCTTTGAATTTCACCTGGATCTAAATTTACGTGCTCATTTAAGTCACTTCCTGTGACATCGTCACGAAGCTGTGGATGATTGGAAGTCCACTTTCTCAATTTAAAACCTGCTCTACTCAATAAATTTGTAATGTCCAATTTCAGATTTAATGCTTGCTCCACTGTATTTGCTCCTGTCAAAAGATCATCGACATACATGTCTCGTCTTACGATCTCAGCTGCTTCTGGATATTCTTGCTCTTCATCCTGTGCCACCTGCACTAATGTACGTGTTGCTAGAAATGGTGCTGATGTTACGCCGTAAGTCACAGTATTCAGCTCGTATGCTCGAATTTCTTCTTGTACATTGTCTCTCCACAATATTTTTTGAAATTGTCGATCCTCTTCATGTATGAGAGTACCTGTCGGTACATTTTCTCTATATCTGCCGTAAAGGCTACTTCATGTAATCGAAATCTTGTTACGATGGAAAAAAGATCTTGTTGTACCACAGGCCCACTGAGTAAGACATCGTTCAATGAAAATCTAGTTGTTGTTTTTGATGATGCATCAAAGACTACTCTTAATTTTGTTGTAGTACTTGACTCCTTTAGAACGGTATGATGAGGAAGAAAATATCCCTCCTGCGAATTCGAGTATTTGGATTCTGACATATGTCCCAAAGTTTCATATTCCCTCAGAAAGCATCGATAGTCTTCGTATAATTCAGGCTTCATAGACAACCTTCTCTCTAATGCTTGCAATTTTCTCCGAGCTATGTTGTATGACTCGCCTAGCTTACATTTCTCTCATTAAATGGCAATTGTAATGAGTAACGTCTCTCCGTTGTTTGCTTATAGTGCTGTTCACACGCTTCCTCGATGGGTGATAATATCTTCCTCGTTGGCAATTCTTCAACTTCCCAAAATCTCTGAATTGTTTCCTCGAGAGCAGCTTGAAAGATGCAGCAATGGTTATTTGACAATGAATTAAAAGTATTAATCTTACCAGCCACGATCCAACCGAGTCTAGTTTTTTGTAATACAATCGCTCCGAAAAGTAACTTAATTTGTCCGACGCATAACAATTGATAAAAATACTCTGCCCCGAGAAGCATATCTATTTTAGCCGGTTGATCAAAATTTGGATCCGCAAGTCTTATTTTACTAGGAATATTTAGCTCTTTACGATTAACAGGCCTCAATGGCAAAAGATCGGTTAACCTTTCAATAACTAGGCAATGAACGTTAAGTTTGAATGAATTATCTTTAGACTCAATATTAACGCTTGTCGAAAATTTAATATGAGACAGTGCTTTACCTATTCCTTTGATAGGGACATTCACCGTAGTTTTACATAAATTGAGATCATCACAAAAATGTTCCGAAATGAAATTTGATTGTGATCCCGCATCTAATACTACTCTACATGAATAATAATGACTAGAGGCATCGACAATGCTCATCACAGCTGTAGATAAAAGTACTTGTGAATTGTTATAGTTATCAACTGCTCTTGAACTTAAAGCCTGATTGATTCCAGTTGATTCTACTTGTTTTTTGCTTTGATCGCTCTGTTGTATAGTATCTTCCTGACTCGATGCGTTGTTTTGTTTAACTTGGTGAAGCATTGTATGATGTCTGCGATCACACTTCTTACAGCTACACGCCTTGCAATCATTGACTCTGTGATTCGGTCTAAAACAATTAAAACGTAATCCTGATTTTTTTATTGAGTCTGATCTCTCGCTAGGATTCATCGCCTTGAATTTATCGCAATTTTGAATATTGTGAGTTTCGTCACATACATGACACTTTACTTTACCTTGTGCTTCAAAGAGAACTTGCTTTGTCTTACCAGAGGTTACCTTACTCGACTTTGTTGCCTTATTATCAGATGTAACCTCCTTGCTGGATGATTGATTAGGAATGGCTTCTGATACATGACATCTGTTTCGTAAAAACTTCCAATATTGTTCTGTCGTAGGCATCTCTGTACCGTCCAGTGATTTCTCCCATTCCTTTTGCGTTTCCTTATCGACTTTTGAGCCAATCAAATATAAGAGTAATGCGTCCCAATCTTCAATCGGTTGCTCTAAAACTTGTAATGAATGTATGTGTTTGAGCGCAGTATCAATCAATGTACTCAAACCAATTGCAGATTCCTTTGACATAGCCTGTAACTCAAACAAGGTCTTGACGTGGTTTTGAATAATAATGCGTTTATTGCTGTATCTATTTCTTAAAATATTCCAAGCAATCTCGTAATTTTCCGCAGTTGAATTTAATGACTGAATAATCTGAGCTGCATTTCCAATTAGACAAGATTTTAAGTAATTGAATTTCTGTACTGTATGAATTTTCGCATTATCATGAATCAAAGCCTTGAATGAGTCCTCGAATGTCAACCAGTCTTCGTATTTTCTATCAAACTTTGATAGTGTTATAGTAGGCAATTTAACGCCCGTATCATTTGAGGTTAGATTCGATAACCGTGTTATCACCGTTTGAATAATATTAACTGTCGCGTTATTCCGCATTATAGCTTTCGCAGCTCTTTCTCTAGTATCTAAGAATTCCTGTGCTCTTGCTACTTGTTCATAATAACTATTCTCGAATAATTGTCTGGCTTCATCTTCGTTACTATTTTCCGCGATTTCTATCTCTAACTGAACGTCTTCGTATTGTGGTAGAAGATCCTTAACCTTATCAAGACGAATTTTTAACATTTTATAATCGCGATCCTGATTATAGTCATCTAGGAAATTCTTAAATTTCGTAAGAGACGCTTTTATTACTCCTCGACGCTTCTTTAGCTTAGTTATCTCGTTCTCATTCATGGCTCACTCTCTACTCGACGCACGATCTAACCTCGAATGCTACGTGTACAACTCTCGCTATGTATTTGCTCTCAAAAAACGTATCTTAGCTTATAATACTTATCCGGCTGTTGAAGGACCAAAATGTTTATGATATCACCTTTATTATAGTCATACAAATGATTCGAAAATATATTCTAAGTTCGCACTCTTGTCTGAGAAGCGGCGCGGAATAGATGTAGCCACGTAAGAGTCACATAAGATCCGAAGTAATTACAGTCTCGTTCTCGGTATAGTTTAAGTCTCGGTAGTGTAGTATTCGATCATTTAAATATACAAGTATTATTTTAGACTGTGCAGTGATTTTCCCGATATCCCGTCCCGATATCTCGATTAAATCCCGGAATTTGAGATTTTGCGGCACGAGCTGTGCTCGTGGCCGTCTCGACTCGTGAGTTATATATCTCGAGGAATTGAAAGAGGCTGAATAATTAAGAATAATCTCTCGGACATCCTATTTATTAATAAAAGCGTCTCGAACAATCACGTTTTACAACGTTACGCGTCCGTATCGTGTCGTCGCCAGAAAGCAAGAGAGTGAGTCCGAGCAGAAATCGCTAGCTCGTTAGGTGGCGTGCTTAGATCGATTATGCGCATAAATAGGCGCCAAAACTAAGTCAAGATGAATCCGAACATAGTCTGACTATTAATTCCTCTTCATTTTTTCCGGTGATTAGAATATCGTCAAAGAACGAAATGGTTCCATCTGGATTATTTAATAAATTATGTATGATCCTGGAGAATATACCTGGGCATGATGAAATTCCATATGGGAGACTCGTCATTACAAATAATCCCAAATGTGTGGAGATTGTGGTTAACTTTTGAGATTCTTCATGTAACTGTAGCTGTAAATATGCTTGTGATAAATCTAGCTTGCAAAATTTTTCTCCCCCTTTAAGAGAAACTAAGAGGTCATTAATTCTCCGTTTCGGAAATTTATCTACTTTTAAATGTGGGTTTACCGTTACCTTATAATCTCCACATATTCGAATTTTTCCATTTGGTTTAACTATTGGTACTATTGGAGTACCCCACTCGGATGATTCAACCGGAGTAATTAATCCTGCCGTTTGAAGTCTTACTAATTCTTCTATCACTTTTTCTTTAATTGCAAAAGGTAAAGGTCTAGGTTTGAAAAATATTGGTTTAGTGTTTTCTTTAATAAACAATTTAAATTTTTCACCCTTGAAACATCCCAATTCCTCGGTGAAAACTTCTTTATATTTTGAAATTATATTTTCAATGGAATTTGCCTGAATATTATTAATTTTATTTGGGTCATTCCTTAATCCAAGTCCGATTATCCATTCTCTGCCTATTAAAGGTGGACCCCCTTTTTGGAAAATGTAAAGATCTAATTGTTTAATAGTTCCGTTATAAGCTACCTCCATTTGAATACATCCGAGGGGTTTTATAACATTCCCTACATAATCCGTAAACGTACGGTCCGTGGATTTAATTTCTACTCTATGTAACAAATATCGTTTAACATCTGTTGCTGAGATTGTGGAAATTGGAGAGCCTGAGTCTTTCTGAAATATTATAGGCACGTTATTTATACATAGTTTAAACTCAAATGGTTTAATATAATTAAATTGAGAAGAAAATAACGCATTTAATGTCTCTATGTCCAATGTTTCTTCTTCGGATTCACATTCCTCTAAGTTATTTATAGGTATCTGTTTCCCTGGCATACTGTTCTTTTTCGATTTACAAACTGGGGAAATGTGTCCCACTTTTCCACAATTGTTGCACGTCTTGTCCTTGAAATAGCAGGTGTCCTTGGAATGGTTCTTCTTCCGGCAGCAAAAGCATCTGGCCTTCGCAGGATTTCCTTGAGCATCCAAGTCTTTTGGTTTAGAAGCTTCCTTCCTATTCACATTGTAGTTTGGACGATTACTCGTAGCATAGTTAATTGCTGATGCCGTCTTTTCCAATTGTGAAACTTCATTTGCTGCCATTTCCATCGATAGGGCGGTTTCTATACATGATTTATAAGTAAGACCATCTTTTGCTAATAGTTTCTCCCTGATTTTTCTATCTCTAATGTCCCAGAGTACTTGATCACACAGAGCATCTTCTAAGTCGGTGAACTGGCAAAATTGTGAAAGACATTTTAATTCCGCAACGTACTGGGCGATAGATTCCGTTGGTAGTTGTCTTCTATCCTTAAATTTGAATCTTTCAGTCCGTTTATTTGGTGTCGGATTCATGTAATCATGCAGTAACTTCTTTAACTCTGCATACGTTTTAGTCTTCGGTTCCGTGGGTATGCATAATTTGCGCAGTAAGATATATGCCTCATTCCCCAGTAAAGTGATGAAAAAAAGTAACTGCTTATTATTATCAATGGAATTTAGGGTTATGTACGCTTCAAATCGTTCCAACCAAGCTTGGAAATTATCTGATTTCATATTGAATTCAGATACGTGCCCTACTGGTAACGCCATTTTTGTGGTTAGGATGTCTGGTCGTATCTCTTGTACACGTATTTATGCTAATTGCTCGTATGCACCCGTTTGCCTTTTACCCTCGTCGCCAATTTTGTAGTATCTTTTACTAATTCGACTTTACTGATAGTATAATACTGGGAAGGCAGTGGAATCACTATATTACTTTAGCTCTTAAAAAAGATGTATTTGAAAGTGTTACGATATCGCAGATATCGTAAAAATGAAAACGGCGCCGTAGCGCCGGCTCGGACATTGCGAGCGCGGGAGAGCGGCCGCGCGGCAAATTCGGCGGCGCGAGAGCGCGTCACCGCGGCGGTCAGCGAGCACGGGAACGGCCTAGCAACGGACTCACGGTCCTAGCAACGAAGCTGTTATTCCGTCTTCTCGGGACGAGGCCGGCTTACATTCGTCCTCTGTACGCGATCGTGATCGGTTCATTAGTGGAGCGAGTCTCATTGCTTTATCACCTAATTAGTTTATCGTTACAATCGAATTGTCGAGTGAA
>VBVR01005994.1:0-11006 GCA_011638315.1 Tetramorium parvispinum
ACCCTGTATACGAAAGTCTCAGATCGCCCACGTCATTTTGTCATACCTGAGGCAATGATTAATAACATGATTCGAATTTATCACGATGAAATGGCGCATTGTAATACTGAAAAAGACGTTCCAAGGCATTCATGCCACATACTAATTTCCGATGATGAAGAAACGGATTCGAGACCACATAGATAATTGTGTCACTTGTTTAATGGCAAATGCTTCGATGAATTCGAAGGAAGGGGAACTGCAGATAGAATTAAACGCCACTGTTCCGTGCGAAGTATTGCACATAAATCATTTCAGCCCGTTAGAAGAATCCGTAGACGGGTACCGTCGTATTCTCGTGGTCGTAGATGCATTTACGAGATTTACATGGTTGTTTCCAGTCAAATCAACGGGAACGAAGGAAGCCATTAAATACTTAAAAAATAATTTTCATATTTTCGGTAGACCGAAACAAATAATAACAGATAGAGACAGTGCATTCACTTCCAACGAATTCATCTCTTTTTTAGTTAAATTAGATATTCAACAGCGCAAAGTAGCATTAGCCTCGCCGTGGGCAAATGACCTAGTGGAAAGAATTAATCGTTTTCTTAAGACGTCGCTTAAGAAAATAGTTGACACGCCAAAAAATTGACGCACACGGTAACGAAAAGCAGCCTGTCGAAACTCTTATTGGGGTATGCCTAGGCAGCATACAGATGCATCATTGGTCGAATATATAAATTTACTAGATAAAGTAGATAAGGATCTAATAAAAGAAAGAGAATTAAATAGAGAATCCGCTACGCTAGCAACTAATAAATTAAAAGAATATAATAAGTTTTATTATGATGTTTATCATAAGACACCGACGCTGTATCATAAAGATCAATTTGTTTTGATACGGGACTTACAGCTCTAACGAGGCGAAAACAAGAAGCTAAAGTCAAAGGTCATACATGATGATCAAGATTTTTAATAATAATCGATATGTAATTCGTAGATATATGTAATTCAAGACATACCGGGGTTTAATGCCACTCCAAAACGCTACAACACAATATTGTCTTGCGACAAATTAAAACCATAGGTAAAACCCATCTAATGTAATTAGCATATGTATATATTAAGATTTTGTGAAATAATAAAGATATTTTTAGATGTAAGATATTAAGATTTTTAAGCTATTCGAGTTAAGACGTAAGAAAATAGAGTAAGTGAGAATACGAAATAAAAAATTGATAGGCTATAACCCTTGACACTCGGGACGGATGTACTATCAGGCTGGTCGAATTGTAAGCGAACCGTCTAGAAATTGATCACGCGTAAGCCGAAACATCGATGTTTAGAGAACAGTGATCACACATGATAAGCACAATCTGTTTACGAGGAAGTAGGAATAATATTCAGGCAACGGCGGAATTTCAAGGAAGGTGGCAGGCAGTCGTTTTCGAAGAACCGAACAGGCTAGAACTCGGTTAAAGTACGGTAAAGTACCTTTGTCTCTCTTTTAACTTCGTCATATTGAGTGTAACATCTCATCGATTAATGAAATAAAATTCCTCATTTAAGTATATACATTTAATGATTTCATCTTACACTAGTCTAGAAGGATTCCTTCTTATAGTACGCGTAATGCTCCTGGATGCTCCTGAGATGAAAGCTCGCGCGTTTTGTTTTAATCGTCTGCTGGCTTGACGCACGGTAAGAGGGGGACAGTGGGCATCGACAACAAAATCGGCCCGAAATGTGCAACTATCTTAAATGACAGCTTTGCATTTGCACATGCTTAAGAATCCATATCATTTCAAAATCTCAAATTATTATAACATCTTATCACGCTGTAGCAAACGAAGAGAATGACTCACGTATTGCATAGGTATGTATGTACATGTCCAGATAAGAAACTTTTGTAATAAATACACAATTATTGCTTCTTTCGATTCACAGGATTTCGCAATAATTGTCATAAGATGATTCTGCAAAACGCATATCTTTTGCTGAAATAGAATTTTATAATTATAAGTTCTAAATATAAAGAAAATTATGAAGTAAAGTCATGTAAAAAATAAAAAGTAAAAAGAATTTCTTTCTATTACTTAAATAATAATTGTACAATTTTGTTCTGTAACGATTTTTACAATAATTACAAAATTAATTTCTGAAATGTATTCAGTAATAATTGTGCTAATGAGTCCCACCTATCGCTTTCTACACAAATCAATGGTTGATTTGCTCAACCATTTTAATTAATTACACGATTACAATTGGGAATTTTGCAAAATGATTCATAACTTTTCTTTTCGGTTTGATTCGATCTACCTCCAGTTTTTGTTTTGGCAACCTTAAATCAAACACCCTATATAGATATATTGTAGTAACACGCAAATCTAATTATCTGCCATTATTGAAGTATATACCGATACCCAGTTACTAGCAAAATTACATTTAATGCAAAAAGTTGAATGATTGATGTAACATAACGCATAACACATATAATTTTGTATATAATGTTTAATACTTCTGTAAAATGGTACAATTGTCAAAAATTATATTTGATAATATCAATTACATACTTCTATCTTTGTTGTCTGGCATAATATTTTATTCGGAGACCATAAAGATTTGAAAACATTGATCAGAATAGTTCATTAAAACCTTATTTGGATCGAAGTAAAGTTATGCGATAAGATAGAATTATGATAATTTTAATTAGTTATCATCCATTAATTATCATCTAGATAACGTAAGTGATACAATTTGGAAATATTTTATATTGTACTTGTACATTAACACTTAAAGGGCACATGGGGTGTCGGACTCCACTCCGAACATTACGCTCTAATAAGTCCCACTAAAATGTAGAAAATTGAACTTGCAACGATATCTATTTGATATCTCAAGAGCATCCAGTTAAATTTTTACTTCAAAATATTGAAAATTGTCAAAGTTAGTCAGTTTTAAGCGAAAAAAGTCATTTTTTTTGTTTTTTTTCAACAATTTATAAAATAATGTTAATTTTAAGAAATCGCTATGAAACCTATTTATTGATACATGACTTTAACTTCCTTCAGTGTTTCTTGCAAACACTACTTCAGTGTGATTTTTATGCAATAGAATATCAAATAGAATTCAATAGAGTTGTTACAGCACAACTTGCTCTGAAAGTTGACACTGGGGTCCGTTAGACCCCGAGTGTATGTTGAGGGTTAAACTTGTGCTTGCAGTACCTAACTCTAATTGAAATACCGAATCTAAGATAAAATTAACACGAAATAAAAATACGTTATTTCTATACGTCTATTGGTAGTGTAACATCCGCGCTTTGATGGTATGAACCGAATCGAGCTGCTATTGTCAAAAAAGAAAAAATGAGGAGGACTTTTTCTTTATAACGAGCCCTTTCTTATTTACAAATAGAAATTTTGTGATTTTTTTACTTGAACTACACATCGCTAACTGACACGAGGTCCTCGCAGAATTATCATAAAATTGTACATTTCTGCCGTTTCTGACACAAATAAAATTCGACCTTTAAGTGAATATTAGCGGCTTATATATTTGCGAGAGGGCAGGAAAGTATGTTGCCCGAATAGCAAACAGACGCTACACTAATATATTATATTTAGCGAAATTTACGTGTATTTGCAATTTACTAAAAATTCGTATCCTAATTCAAATTGTTAAATATACTATAGAATTAACTAGCTAGATTTCAAAATGAGTTAGTCACATCTCTACCACAAGTTACCGAACACAATGACAAAGTTTAAAAAACATCACAGTTTGATTGATTTAATTAGTAATACTAACAATCGCAGCTGTATAAGATAAATTAAAATACATTCACAAATTTCAAAATTACTAGCTATGTCTAACACAAATTATCAAACATACGATAAGTTTTATCAAACCATTCAATTAATTTATTGCCTTACAAGAGTCAAATTAATATATTACTCTTCTAGTTCTCTATCACCACCCTGCACATTGAGAGCCAAGGTGAATTTATTCTGTATCTTCTGCTTTAATTATGCTATTTGCGTTGAAGTAGTTGAATTACATCAGTTTCTCTTCAATTCATGAAGTCCTGTTGATCGTTGTGCAATTTTAACGTAAAATGTAAGCATAACTTTTTGAAAAAATTTAATTGAAAGAAAGCTATTAAAAATCGAGGTAATATTGTTCTCAGATTACAGTATGCAGTGAATTTTACTTATGTTCCCTGTTCTTTCACATCATTTATTCGTCAAATCCTGCTGATTGTTGTGCGATTTTTATCATCAAAAATGTGATCATTATATAAATATACAGTCTAGTTTCGAAAGTTACGGTACGCATATACAAGCGAAATTCATCAATAGAGAAAACAAATAATTTTAAAAAACATCTCTCCAATTTAATACAATAATTTTTTTTATTGTTGCGGTGACAATGCTTTTTTAATGTTAGGAGAACGCATTTTCATTATATCAACAAAAAAGGTAAAAATTGATGCAGTAAAAAAATTTGCTACATTAATAAATCAACTTAGCTCTTTTCTATTTCAAAATTGATTTTATAACTATTTCAGGTTAGATTATTTCATTTCATAGTAACAAAGAAATAATTGTGTAATTGCAACACGAAAAAACTCCATTATGTTGCAACGGCAGTTAAAGTTTATTTTCTGTATCATCTTCTCTACAAATTTAGACACATTATTTTGCGTCTCTGCACACATTCAAGGATTTTATGATACTCGTATTCAAGCACTACCTGCTTATGTCATTGCTTCAAAAGCTGATTTGACTAATTCAACATGTAGTAAGGAATTGCAAAACTTTCGCGAGGCTGTCGATCAACGTATAATGTGGAGCTTGAAAGGTATGTAAACTTTGAAATTATATCATATCGGTTATTAGTGTTAGGGTATTAATTTCCAATACTCTAATTCAATATCTGGAAAGAGAGTCTACAGAACAATTATTTATGTTTGGCCCATGTTGTATATTTCAATTGTGTACGCGTATCAGCGTAATTTAAATTTAATTATTCATCTAATATTTTAAAAGCAGTCTTAAGACAATATGTATTTTAATGGAAATTTTAAAGGTCTCAAGAACGCAAAATTATATTAAATAATAATTAATATTAATAACAATATAAATACTATAACGCAAGAATCATTTCTTCTATTTTCTTACTAAATTAATAAAGATATTAAATGGATCATTATTAACAAGTCATAATTAATATTTTCTAATTTGGATTTCTAATTTTTATTTTTAGTTTTAGATTCCAGTGGCGTAGTCAAACCAGGGTTCCTTTATGGAAATAATTATTGGATAGGCAGTCGGAGTCAGTGTCTTGATTCGATGAGTACTCTCTCTTTACAGATATTACAACGGAAACTAAATAACACGCAAATCCGTGCTCTGCAAAAGATCATTCCGCCTTTCCAAATAAATTACTTTGTTGCACATTTTAGACACAATAGTATTCTTCAATATTATAAAAAAGATGAGGTAAACTTATTGAGATATTGAGACCTGATTAAATAAGGTGTTTCATTAAGACAGTAACAACGCTTAAAGGTAAAGTCTAGAGATCATTTTAAGAAAAAATCCTTAATGCCAAAATACTCAGATTATAATAGTTTTTGAGTTAGAAGGATTTGTAGTTAGCGAATAAGGTAGCCTAATGTTGGCGAGCTGACATTGTTAAATCGAATGTGTGATATTCAAACATTCGTTTTAATAGTGTAGGTGTAGTACAACGCACAATATGCGAAAGCAGACAGTTGCCCTTCTTCTCAATATCGAAGTCGAGATTACGTATAAACACAGAAATAATTGGTTTTTTTTACTAATGTTAGCAAATGCACTGACTATGCAGATAAAATTTGATTGAAACTATAAAAAGAACATAACATGTAAGTATTTTATAATATGTTATCTTGATAGTAAGATTTTTGTCTTAAAATGATCTCAAGAATTTACCTTTAAGCGTTGTTACGGTCTTTACCAGACACCCTGTACATATTTACGTTATATAAAAAATATTTCGTTTCAGAATGTAATTACGCTCGGACTCTGTTTGCCAGCGTCATGTACTAGTAATGAAATAAGTTTTATTTTGGAAAAAACATTGCATGACATCTTAATCGGTGATCTCTTTTCCATGAACTTACAGCTGATCCAGGTTAAAGATTTAAAAGATGATTATAAATGGTTATCTAATGGTGCACTACTTTTCATCTGGTACGTTCTCAGAGACGTAAAATTTAATTACTTTATAATATAAACATAATAGTATTATGTAAGAGAAAAATTCAATAATATATTATGAATATTTTTTATTTTAATTCTGTAAGTATATGAGAAATCAATTAAGAAAATTTGATTTGTAGCATGAGTTTAGGACTTTCTTTCTTCATGACAATAATTGGAACGATGTATGATATATTTGTGTACCAAAACCATGTGAAGAAAAATGAAATAAAGAAAATTGATAGTGGTAAGTTTCATATGGGAAACTTATAGAAATAATTTCTATTTTAACAGATTATTTACTATTTTTTATATTTTTGTCTACTACAAATCATATTTACATTTATAACATTGAAATTATTAACGATTTCCAATCAACTGTTACTTATTTCAAATGATTAATTAATATTTACCTAAAAAAATTTTTTTGTAACATTTCGCATACATAAGGCTTATCCGTAAAGACTTTCTTTGTTTAATATTATTTTATTTTATTGTACATACAATAGTTTTTTATTTTACATTATTTTTGAAAACTTCAATTTATGATTTAGACGTGAAAAACATATCCAAAGAAATAGAAGTAAATATAAAGTTGCCTTCACATTGGGGAAGTAAAATTGGAGAAATGCTAATATGTTTCTCTGCTTGTACAAATACAAGAAAAATATTTAATATGAAGTTGGAAACCGGCACAATACCCGCCATTAATGGCTTAAAATTTTTAAATATGTGTTTAATAATCGTTGTTCATAGTGTATTTTTTATATTAGATTTTCTTGGTGAGTAATTTAGAATACATTTGTAATATGCGAATGTTTTTGTTTATGGTTTTTTATTTTTTAGTAATAATTAAAATTGTATTTGTAGATAATAAAACGTGGTCGTGGATATTTATTGAGAATTATTTATCTTACGTGATTAATATTATATCCATACTGGCTGATAATTTTTTCTTTTCAAGCGGATGCTTGACGACTTATTTGTATTTGCGCGATAAAATGAATTTAGGAGTGAATAACTCAATCGGTTACAGAAAGAAACTGACTGAACTTTTAATACATATAATGAAAAGATTTATCCGGTAAGTTTTATCATTTTAATTTGCACGTACAAGAAAAAGGTAATGCAATAAACGTAATAAATATACTGCATTATGAGCAGGATAAGAGTATATTATACAAAAAACTGCTTTAAATACTAGAACTGGTTAACAACTCATTTTTCATACATGTACAAAATGTTCTTTAATACAAATATTACTTGCAAGTAGATAGAACGAGTTAAAGTGAAGTGGGAGATTCCTCTACCGTTTTGTCTTTCAATAATTAATAAGAAATTAATTCATATAAAGATCCGCAAATAAACGTGCGTCCGCACTAATTGAATAACCCAGCGTCATGCGCTAATTATGATTATTAAGTGCGCGACTAACCACGATTTGGAGAGTGCACTATTGATAAATGTCTAGCCATTATTAATGATGCTGTTCTTTGCCGGAGTATAACGCTGATCCGTCCACTTTTATTAATTTTTTTAATTATTTGGAAATTCGCAAAATAACGGAGGATTTTTCTGTTCAAATTAATTCTTGACTATCGTCCTATCTTTCGACCTACATATCTACGAACATTGTTATACTTTTTATTAGACATTTAATATATAATTACAATTTTGTTAAGTTTGACACCAGCTTACATGACGGTATTAGGAATGTCGCAATTAAGCTCGGCTTGGTTTAATAAGACGTCACAGTTTTACATGTACGAGAAGTATCACGAAACTTGTCCGAAGTACTGGTGGAGAAATTTTCTATACATAAATAATCTCTTTAGTTTGGATGCAATGGTAGGGATATGTTTGAATAAAATCAGCTTAATGTTATACTTGCAAAGAAACTTTTATTCTAAAATTTTTATTGCAGTGCATGAGTTGGAGCTGGTATCTAGCTAGTGATATGCAATTTCATGTAATCGCTATGATGTTATTGATTTTATCAACTGTGTAAGTTAATTAATTGTAAATGTATTATTACAGCTAATATTCATTATATAACTAAATGAATACATATATATAATATACTACATATATAATATATGTATATAAATATATATTGTGAATTTTAGACACTTTTACGCCGCTGCTACGATATTGAGTGTTCTGTTAATAAGTTCCGCAGTCCTCAGCGGTTATATTTCATACATCTATGAATATGTTCCAATGTAAGTTATTATGTTTTATTTAAAATATATTATTTTTGAAGAATTAGATAATCTAATCATTTTCTTGTTGTTACAGACTAGATGAACTGCATAAGCTTGCAGATGTCTTATACACCCCAACATGGATGAGAATTAATCCATATATTCTTGGAATGATGTCAGGTTACATTTTAACAAAATTAAACAATAATTTGGTCTTGAAAAGGGTAAATCATTTCTATTTTACGTAACGTATTAAAAAGAAATCATTGATATATTTATAGAATGTATGTATTCGTACTCTTATTATACAAAATGTCCTAAAACTATATAACCGTATATTCTCTTAATAGTAGGTTCTTTAGAACATTTCAAGATAAAAATCCTAATATAAAAATGTCGAGGCTACAATAGTTTTTAGAAGGGACGCAATTATATTTCATGAATGATAAGGCTGAGATTTCGCGCGCTCAGGCACTGCGACATGACAAATAGCATAATAGCCATCTTTATGATATGCAATATTGATCGGCCTTTGACTGAAATTGAAATATGTCACAAATTTTTATTTCAATTATTTTTTAAATATCTTCAATTCTTACATTTATTCGTTGTAAGAAGAATGTATTAATGCAATGCAGGGAAACAATATTACTGTAAATTCATACAATAATTATAATCTCTTAAAAAAGAGCGGCATTCATGGGAGCACTTATATCACTTATCATGTCGCCGTGCCTGAGCGCGCGAAATCTCAGCCTTGTCATTCGTAAAATATAATCATTCCCTTTTTAAAAACTATTATAGCCTCGACATTTTTGTACTAGGATTTTTGTCTTGAAATGTTCTAAGGAATCTGCTATTAAGAGGATATGCGGTAGTTTTGCGGTAGGACACCCTATATATAACTAATTCTAAATAAATTACTTAATATAATAGCGTATAAAGATGGTGTTTTAATAATTTGGCTTATATATTTCAGAAAATTGTAATATTTTGTTGGTGCTTCGTTGGCGCCTTCAGTATTTACGTATTAGTACCTCACAAGCGACACATATCCGTTATAGATACTGCTATTTATATAGCATTGCACAGAATACTTTGGGCTATGATTACAGCGTGGGTTATAATAGCATGTTCCATTAAACACGGAGGTTCAGTTATTTATAAATATAAACCTTAATTTATTAAATTGGCATATGTTCAATATAATAGTGACATATTATATTTTAAGTTTTGTTAAAGTTTCAGTCTGGTTATTGTACGATTATTTTTTGATACAGGCTTTATTAATCAATTACTGTCGTTCAAGGGCTGGATCCCACTTAGTAGACTTACGTATTGCGCTTATCTTTTAAATCCAATCATCATACGGTCGATTAATTTCTATGGTAACACATCAATACATTTTGAATTTCTATCTTTGGTAAGTATGTGAATATGTAAAATTCCAGCAACAGCAAAATACGCTAAAAATGCGTTAATTTTATTTATTTTCTAGTTCGTCATGAGCATGGGATATATTATTGTCACGTTTGTTTGCTCTTACGTATTGTCTTTGATTGTGGAGCTACCGTACATTTCGTTAATGCGAATGTTCATTCACTATCGTAATGGGATACGTAAAAAAGAATTATAATTTTATACACAATTGAATAATATTTTAATATATATGTGTTAGAGATTAAGTCATTTTAGTGATTTCAATTTAGAGTTTCGACTTCTATATGTATTGAATTAAGTTAATTTAAGCGAAAGAAAATTTTCACTAGCTACTCTACTGGAATCGTTGCCATGTACTCAGTTACGAGTGTGTTTCATTTGCCTTTTGTTCCCTGTTGTTCTAAGATATAAGTTGCCTTTGTGATTCGTTCTGTGTTTCTGTGTTATATTGACTGCTTATATTAAAATAATAAACTTGTGATTCATTAAGTCAATAATTAACACTGGTCCATGCGCATATACAGGGTGCCCGGTAAAGTTTAAATCAACGCTTGTGAGCAGATAGAGTGAATTAAACTGAGTCGAAAAGTCCTGTACTATTCTGCAATTTTCGCAATAGTTAACGAGTTATTAATTATTAAAAATCGGAAGAAGGGATAGACAGTGCGATGCGCATGGACGTGGACAATGGCCGTTGCCATTGCCATTGCCGTTCTTATGTCTCGCACGCCGCGCTATCTATTCTTTCTTCCGATTTTTAACAATTAATAACTCAATAACTATTGCGAATTTTGTAAAATGGTAGATAACTTTTCTTCTTGGTTTGATCCGATCTATCACCAACTTTCGTGTGGGTACTTTTATTTCGGACATCTTGTATATACAGGGTGTCCGGTATAAAAGTTCGCACCCGGAAACTGGAGGTAGAGTGGGTCAAACTGAGAAGAAAAGTCCTCTACCATTTTGCAATTGTCGCAATAGTTGACGAGATATTAATGATTAAAAATCGCCGTATTAAGTCGGCCCTCCGCCGAATACAAGCGCGCGGCGAGATAGGACCGCCCAGCGTCGTCGTTGAAAGGCACCCGAGGAGTTGTTTATTACTAATCGTAAAAAACAGGGGGACAATCAC
>VBVR01005995.1:0-10968 GCA_011638315.1 Tetramorium parvispinum
TATATATATATTACAAGAGCTATTAAAAGCGCCAATGTCAGATTACTCATACATCATAATTGAACGACCGCCTTTCCTATTATTTTCCACAACGATCGGCCGAGGGGATAATAGATTTTCTTTATTGTATTCCATGAGCTAACGTGACAAGAGTAACGAAGAATCGCGCGACGAGCAATCTGAACGGTTTGTTTTTCTTCTCCGTGGCCTTCGATAAATGATTCAAACACTTTGCTCAATTTTAACCGGCATTCAATTCGCGCTATTACGTAATAAGCTCGAGATGACTGCGGAAACGTTATTTTAGCCGGCACCACGGCGCGACGCGTGGACTTGACACTTGTACAGATTTGCATATTTCATCGCGTCTCACAGACGTTGCAAATGGTGCAAGTGTAAAATTAATTAATATTCATTGAAACGATCGACAAGAAACGCGAGGCGTGCATAAACCAGAAAGACTACTTGAATTAGTTTCTCTTTAAGTTTCCACTCAGACATACTTCACTTTAAATTGAAGAAAAAGCTGCTAATTTAAAAACATCGTTTAACTTGACCCTACTTGAATCCATCAAACCAATGTTTGAAAGATACATTGTATCTTTTTTTAACTTTCAATTATATCTTCACTTTCAGCATATTGAAATTGAAATTAATGTAACGAAAATAATAGATGCATGAAATAAAATATATCTACTTATAATATTTGACGATGACATTCGTCGGGTACAAACAGCGAGTGTTTCACCGTGCATTACCGGCACATTTCAAGAGTAAATAATTTCTCTCGGACTTGATAACGAAGTGAAAATTAAACAATTTGCACATTTAGAAGTTGAAAGAAATTAAAGCAAACATTATTGAAAGACAGTTTTCAAGACAGCGATGTTTCCGCTAGAGGCCAAGTTAACGAAGCTTTTACTTGGCGCGAATAAAAGTGAAAAACGTGAAACACACAAACGACATATCGTACTCATGTAAACGCATTTTTCGCAATTTCTTTTTCTCGCATTGTCCGAATACCTGAACTTGAGGTGCGCTGCGAACTGCCGGAGAAGAGCCGCGAGTCACCTTGCGCTACGTAGTACACGACATAGTCATGAAATTCCTTCTCGTAGATAAGAATGTTGCTCGGCTCGTAGTCCGTGTATTCCCATTGCGAATCCATCATGAGCGGAACGTCAAATTCCATCGCCATCGACATCTCCAAGTTGGAGCATCATCGCATTACTTTTTTTCAAAATCGCCAGAAAGCGGACACTTCTTGTTACCTAAACCTGTCTACGCGAACGCGTTTAATATTTCGCATCGATCACAACGTCAGTGGAATATTATACCGCTGCTGCATTTCGTTTCCATAATTAATAGGTGTCACATTGACGAGAGTCAGCGCGAAGTATAATTAGATAAATGGAAAGCACGCGTGGGTTTTGGATCGCTTTAATTTTTCTTCAATATTATATGAGCTAAGATTTCTATATAATGCAATAATTACACTGAAAAAAATTCCGACTAAAAACGAACGAATCAGAAAAATCTTGTAGGATTAATTAAATATTCTGGTTATTCTAAGTTATAAACTCTGGTTATTATAAGTTATCAAGTATCAAGTTCTATTATAATAACCAGAATATTTGATCACACCTACAAGATTTTCTGATTCGTCCGTTTTTAACCAGAATTTTGTTTTCCAATGTAGGTAAAACTCGCCATAAGCACATTTAAACAAATTTTACGTAAATTATATTATCAACGAGAAAGCAAATTTAAGTTTCAAGATTGATACAAGGATAAAAGTACTTGAGCTTTTCCGATGATAAATAAATAAAGAGCTACGTTAAAATGCATTGTAAAATAAATAGTGGACACGAATTACAGGTTCGGCAAAAGTTCGGCAGAGTTTGAGCGAAGTTTTAACGAACGTAGTTTTAACGTTCAGGAAGATACAATGAGATATTGACTTCTTCGACTTCTCGTTAATTTTATCTACACTCAAACTAGGCGCTCGCTAAGTGCAAAGTAGTGGCTTAACTCGCAAAAGAAAGGAAAATACAAAGACAAATTGATTTCGGTACAAAATCTCCCTCTAAATTAAAATCTACATATGAATGAAACGCACAGCTTACTTTGTGTACACAGCGCACTTTCTGTAACCCTTTCACTGTCCAGCCATTTCTATCGGTTAAACTCGGACGCTTTTAAAAAAAGCAGACTTCACGTTGAAATAAATATTATAGTTTTGTAATGTTAATATTTCTTGAAAAAACTTGGAAATGGAACGCTAAATAAGTTTTGTGAAAAAACATAAGTTTGGTTGTATACGATGCATGAGAGTTCTAGAAATAAAACTTGTATCACATACGATATGGGGGACAGTGAAAGGGTTAATAAATGGCATAGCACCTTTTGCAAGTTTACTTACTTTTATCTTTCTAGACTAAGATTTTTAAATAGGAAACTGCTAAAAAGTATTTCGTCAATTAATATCAAATAACGGAAAAATATCGAAGATTAATCTTGTTCCATCCAAAACAAATTCGTAGGTTCGAGATATCAATGTTGCGTTGCGTGTCTCAATTTCTTTACGCGGATAGATGGAAGCGAACGCAGTCTCGTGGGACACTTTCTCCAGCCGGCGTGGTCGACCTTGTCACCGGCGACACTTAAAAAAAAGTGCTCGCTTCGCGATATAAAACCGGCTACACCGAAACTTTCTCGCGTGACAGGCCAAACGATAAAACAATTGGCCCACCTCGGAATTTCTGATAAAATCTTGATGCTCAGTTTACGATTCGAATTGAAAAACTTTGATCTCTCACATTTTGAGTGTAGATAAAACATTTTCCTCTTGCCGTCTAATTATTATTGTTTACGCATGTACAGTACTTGATAAAAGTCTGACCACATCCTGCGCTTTCGTCTGAATTCCTAAGAATTCTTTCTGGGTATTTTTAGCTTCCGTGCAATTTTTCACAGAATTCTTTCTGACTGCAAAATACACACTTGTGTTTTATATTTCTATTGATAATTCACAATTTTTCTTCGCCATAATTAAACGATAATCACTTTTAACCCAAAATTGTTTAGAAACACAAAGCGCTATTACAGAACAATTTAACAAACGATATTCATAATCTGTTTTTACATTTAAGGCCTTAAGAGAACAGTTTTACATAGACCTGTATTATTAACATCTTAAAATGATCGTAAAATAAAAATGGAATATAAATGCCGGCTCAATAAGTCTCCGTCCAATAAAAACAATAGTTTTATATTATAATACAATTTATATCCTGATGACCTTAGAAAACGTATTGAAGAAGACGCAAAAACAGAGCGCTAAAAGTGACAAGATTGTGAAATTTCAGTCCTTTCGCTACTTGCACGTTTTCCTTTGTCAGTTTTTGAGGCAAACCAAGTTTATTCATTTTCACAAAGATAATCTAATGAAACGTGGCGATTTAATTTATTCCTTCCTGACGTAATATCATTTCTGAGAAGCGTGTTCAGACTTCTATTCAAGTAAGTGTACATGTACAAAATTATTCACTTTCGACTTGAAATAAATAAAAGTATTTTTTAATTTAACAAATACAGAGTGATTAGCGATACATCAGCTAAAAGATAAACTGTCCAAGTTTTGTCTCTCGTGTTATAAATGTTCTACGACTTCTCATAGTTAGACAAGCAACGATAGTCCAATTCGTCCCATATTTGCACCAATATATCCGCCATCACTCATAATTCGATTTTTCAGCTCGTCTAAAATTATGGGCAGCGACACAACATTCCCGGAAGAAGAAATACAGCGTGAGCTGCAGTAACCTTAGAGAGCCAGCTGTAAAGTTGGCTAATGCACTCCATTTCTAGAGATATCAATGTAGATTAACTTTAATCGCGATTTACTATCTTTTTTTAGTTCTAGAAAATAGAACACGACAAAACGTTTAACCGCGATAAAAAATAATCTACATTGATAGAAACAGACACAAGCCAGTAAAGTCCAACGTAGCATCGACGTTGCTAACTATGGGAAATTATATCGAACACTTATAACGCTAACTATGCGAAATTTATACAAGATATGGGAAATTATACAGAACACTTGTAACGCTAACTATGGGAAATTATATAAAACACTTATAATGCAAGAAACAAAATTTGGACAGTTTAGCTTTTAGTTGCATCACTGAAACATCACTCTGTATCGGTTAAAGTTAAAAATGCAGTAATTTGAAATCGGATGAATCATCTCGAATAACTTTATATAATAATTACAATGTAGAAATCAGACAACTTGGCGATTTGTAAGGATTCTCCGCTTTAGGTGCGTTGCTCAACGCGGAGGTCGTTTTCGAGACGTTCGCGGAAAAAAACCATGGGCGCCAAGCGTACGCGTACCGACAGCGTCACGTGGCAGAAACGTACTGTGCGCGTGGAGAGGATCGGCCCTCGGCAACGGCAACGACGATTTATCGCGCGATAACGGAGACGAGAGTAAGAGAAGTCCTGGCGTCAGCTCTCCGGTGACGCCCGGTCTGATCCTCAGGCGCCGCGAGGCAGGCGTTATCCGCGCGCGGCTGTAACTGCGCCAGAAGGTGTCACGATCACGTGAATGATTAGCGCACTCGCGGAGGTCGTCGACTATTGCCGATCGCCGATCGAGAGAAACGATCGCGATCCGACCACCGACGTGACATCGCGTCGATTCGGAAAAAAAAAAAAACGGCGGAGGCCACCTGATGATTCACGAACGCAGCAACGCGCTTCGCGGCTCGCGCTTCGCGGCCACGACGACCGACTCCGCGCGACTGATCGTCTCGCTGATCGCCATGATGGCAATCGAATCGACGTCACTTTGGCGGGATTATTTGAGTGCCTATTGGCTTTCTCTATCGGCGCCGATAAATCGCGCGCGGTAGTTAATTCTTAAGCGCTGCACTATCTTGGGCATTTTATTTCACTGCACAAGGGATAGCGTAAGGGCCATTTTACAATTGCGTAAGTGTGGTTGTAAACGTAAGTTTGTAAAAAAGTAAGCAATCGTAGTCGAGAGATTATTCTTCGATCGCATTCGATTATGATTGGTCATTTTTTTACAGCCTTACGTTTACAACTACGTTTACGCAATTGTAGAATGGCCCTAATCCAGAGTTTTGTTTTGCTTATTTCTCAGGATCTAATCCAGGTAGAACAAGAAATCACAAAGGTGTCAAAATGACATCAAAATAATTCTAAAATGTCATTATTACGTTATTTTATCACTGCTTTAGCGTTATTTTGATGTCAATATGATGTCACTATAATTTTTCTAATTGTTCTAATTGTCCTGGGAATGTACCAATTTTAAAGCATTTTCTTCAATGGATACATCAGACATTAAGGAAAAAAATATATTAGTCAAATACATGTTTGAAAATCGAACTGGGTTATCGTGACCCAGTGCAGTATTTGAGGGTTAATTACGAGATTAGTTCCCGGACGAATTTCTAGAACGGAAAGATCGATTTTGAAATTTTCAGTCGAGTCGATATTCACGAACGTTATTTTAGAACGTTTATTAACATTAGCAATAAATTTTGTACGCGATAAAGGATCTTCGTAGACTAAATGTGGACTATGATGAAGTGATTTGATCCTAATTTTGTCAGTCGACGAAATCGTCGCAATGTGCCTCTGATATATAATGAACGTAACGACTTTCGAGTCCCAAAGGATCGTTCAAATAATTAGCCTCATGCGACAGAGATGTTGAATAAGTTCACCAATCACGGCATGTAGCAAATAAATTGTTAATTGGCCACACGAGTACACGAGTATACGAATAAGAGATAAATATAATTTCATACTACTCTCAAATGTAACTTCATATTCAAATGTGTGAATAATTCTTGCATTAATGTAGTGTGTAAATAAGTTGTTTAACAAAATCATTTGTTTTAGTCTCTGTATTACTAGCAGTTTCAGCACTGTCATAATAAAACTATGCAAAATGTAATATCGTTATAGTCTCAATCACACCTGACCTTCTCCAATCTCTTATTTTATCTGCACAGATTAACTCTAGTTGCTCAATGTCAATTTCAGACACATGATTATTTAACAAAAAAATATTTGCTTTCTCTTCTCTCTAAAAATGAATCAGTGAAACTCACTGTTTGACAGTGAGATTCACTGATTTACTTTTAGAGAGTTCTATTACTCTTAGCAGTTAGGTATTGAATTTTTTAACATCCTGTTTTATATGTATATATATAAATGTGTATGTATAATTTTAAAATACGCGGACTACGAGCATGAAGCACTACTTGTGCCATTCTTACTGTTGATAGAAACGAAACAAATATCATATTCTATTCTATTATTGTATCAAAACACGTCGTTGAAGAGAATCGATTGTAGCCATATCCAGTATCATTCTCGACAGCAGTCTCAAAACTACCGGAGGCAATCCTAGATACGTCCGTATTTTACTTAAAACAGGTTTTGCATTGGAAGAGACGGAAAACGCAATAACGAATATTTAAACGCGCGCCGGGGCTAAGGCTAAGGCTATATACACGAAATTTATAAATCACGGCGGATGCTTGTTAATGCGAATAAGTTTCCGCCGATTTATTATTTCTTGGCCGTCACGCGTTCCGACCCTGCCGCTTTCGAGAAACTTTCAAAGCCTCGCTTGATATTCGTGCATGGTATAATCGGGAATAAACGTTTGCACAGCCTGTGCGCAACTAGTGTCGTTACATGTAAACAGTCACATGTATGCATAGATACGCGACGAGAGAACCCCCGATAAAAACGGCAATGCAATCGACGAATGCATCACGCTTGGAATATCGCTGCTCTCCACCGATTTTTTTTTCCCTACGATTTTTATCGCGAAAAATAATCGTCCTGAAAAAATGAAATACAGCCAACTATGTGTGATTGATAATAGCACTAAAATATTCACAAAAATTAAATGATTAATGTAACACGAAATATTCAACAATTTATTCGAACTGCTGTGTAACTGGCTTAATCTAAATTCCAATAAAGAAATAACAGTTAACAATGATGAAACAATTTGTTGAAAAAAGAATTACTCCCCAGAATTCGTTTGATTAATAACACGTTCTGAACAATGACTGCAAGAGTTGGAGCGCGGAAGGCTAGATTGGCGACCGGATTATTTCTCAGACGTGCAATTCCATCAGACGGCTGGCGCAGGTAATGAGATAAATTTCTAATGACAGTTGGAAACAATCGTCTCTCGTTGGTGAACCCTTCGCTGCCCTTAGAGCCACACCCGCGTGCATATGCACAGCAAATGAGTCAAATGTTCGCGCTGGTATCTGGGTTGCTCGCGAAGCAGATTTAATAAACTGCGCGCCAAGCTGTCGAGACAGAATCTAAATTTTCGTGGCAATTTCGCGTTCGCGAAATGGAACGCGCCATGATGCACGCCAATAGCGATTTGAGTTGCTGCAGTCAGGTCCGTTTGAGCAATAGGCGTGTAAATACACCCAAAAAATAATAACTTTTATATAGGGTAGATCAAGGCGAATCGGAGCAAAGTAAAAATTGAGATCGTATTTGTATATAATAATTATAAATAATAATTATTTGTATTTTACATGGTTAGATATATTGCTGAATGTAACAAATACGATCTTAATTCTTATTTTGATCCGATTCGCCTCGGTCTACCCTACGTGGAATCTTCTAAATTTTACAATTAGAGGATTTTACTCTTAAATTGATCTCAAAAGGATTCCTCTGAAATCAAGAGAAAAATAGTGTAAACGAGAGTATTTAAGAGAGAAAAAAGTATTTTTTTACTTTATTGAAAGATAAATATAAAAGAAAAATATGTTTGCTGTAAAACAGTAAACTTAGAATATGAGATTGTAGGAAAAATCACTTTGAACGCAAAATACTTTTTTTGAGTGTATATAACGTAAAATCAATGAAAATCCTAAATGCATTTATTTCCCAAGTGACTGACAAGGAATGACAAGTAATACGACAATAATTAGGTTCTAATCTGCATGATTAAATGCCAAACACTTATCTAGTGCTGAATTATTTCTTTTATGTGATAACGTCTAAATGTCACGTAGCAAATACGATAGAGAGATATGTGCTACAACAGCAATTGCTTCGCTCAAAGATTAAAGTAACTAATGCGTCTCGTTTACAGAAAATGCATGCATCTAAATTATATCCATCCCGATCAGATCCCAGTCATTCGCAGGCGACAATGTATACGATCGTTTCGCCACTTGTACGTAATCCTATCGATCTCTCGCCGCTGGATTTGCGTTCCGTTTATCGAAACGCTGCTCCATTAATTACCACACCACTTTATCCTTAATCCCGCGCGTCAATTAGTCTTCATTAGCTTGCGAGCTATGCTGGTATTGGTAACGCGCGCTTCGGCTCGAAGTATGCGCGAGATAGGGCGATCGATCACACGTGGCACTTGTGCCACTTTGAGAAAGTAAGTCAATGTAACTCGCCCGAGTAAGGCTGCGCGCGGCTGATTCGTCGAAACAACAACCCGGGTTCCCGAGACCTTCGCTACGGTATAGATCGCGCCGTCATCATGGTCAGCCTCTCCAATTCGCCCCGGCCATCGTCGGCGACGTCACCCGGAACTTCCGCGTCGGATATTCCATGGATGAATGATCGAGTGCGTGAATCCGCGCGCGACATCGACGGACATCGCATGTTAAATGATCTTCGATGGTGCGCGACGCAGCGGATCAAATTGATCGCTGTAGAAAGGGCATGTGTCGTACAATGACGTATCGTTCGAAAGTAAAAAAGATAAATTGCCCGGCGGTCGTTTAATATTAAATTTTTAATATCGAAATCGTGACATGATACGGATTATATGTTTTCCTCGATCCATTTCTCTCAAACTTAGAATTACCGCCTAAAATTAATTATACGCTTAAAATGTTTAAGATGTAAAGAAATAATTAATATATTTGCACTGTTAACCCTTCAGTAGGCGCGTGGGGTGTATTTTACACCCCAGATTTTTATTTCTTCTAGATTTCACATAAGCATTTCAGTATAGAATCAATTGTTAACAAGAAAACGTTAAAATTAAAGGCCCGATTTGTTTATATATTCTAAGATATATGCACGAATAAATAATATTAAACAAAAATGAAAAATAATAATTAGTTTATTATTTATAGTATAAATAATGTGGGGTGTAATTGACACCCCACGCGCCTTCTTACGTTTTAAATTTTGACGCGCCCACTGGTGGGTTAACTAAATAAATGTTAATACTTTTAAAAATCTCGATCCAATCCGAGTCGCGCTCGAAAAATTGCACGGTCAATCGAGCGCGCGATTCGCCGTTCGATTGCGATTCTCGCTGAGCGTAGAATCGAACGAATGCACTTCGTTCTGGTGCGCAGGTAGAATGGGATTCGCGACAGCGGTGAGTGCAGCGGCAGCAGTGGGACGCGCGATGCGCGCACTGCCATTGCCTGCAGAGAATGCCTCAGCCGCGCGTCCCACAACAGTTTGCGAAAATTACTGCTGTCATTTGCCGCCGGCTTTGTTCTTAGCCGCTGGTGTGCCGGTGCACGTCCGTGCGCGGCGTCCCCGTGTGGGTGCACCAGCGTTGCGATGCACCCCAACGCCGTATGATGGATGACGCGAACCTTGGCGCAAGAATAATGGCAGCTTCGGGGGGGGCTCGAAGCACTTCTGAATACGACGGAAAACTTTATTACCGTACCGCGACACGAATTCTCGTGAAACTAACGATGACGACAACGACGACGACGCACGTATAAATGTTAACCGCAGAATCAGCGAAATGGGCAATTTGTCCTTATTTTATCAATAACTGACTGAACAAATTATGCCAAGTGCAAAATTTTAATCAAATTATTAATAATATATATATATAATATTCATTAATACATTTTTAAAGTAAAATAATTATTCAGCAAACTTTTTTATTAATCTTTTCCATTAAAATATTTTGTTATTCTAGTTGTCTAAGTAAAATTTAATACTGCAAATGTTTTGTATGTTAAGTTTAAAACATTCTGCTAACAAAAAGCATTCATGTTGAATAAATTATTGGTTATATTATTTTCGAAATATCAAAAATACAACAGGTGGATGGATGCAGGTATCTGATTTAACACTGTAATCATTTCAGTTGAGGAGAAAAGCGAATAAATGGATTTCATTATTTTATGTTGTTAGCATATTTATTATACACGTGTATAACATATATCGCGTACCAACTCTCGAAATATGTAATCTTAATGTAGCATTATCCGGCTTTAAATGAATATTAAACGTTACTGTTGGTCGAAAATGAAATAATGGAATTTGTTCACTCGATTTAACGTAAATATTATTGCGATAAGCAAGGAACAGGAAAGCTCATGAATCAGCTCCACAGCAAAAAATGCGAACAAAAATCTGATCGATAGCTGTATAGAAAGAAATGGTAAACAAGTTCGGAATTTTTCAATCATCAATATTCGAAATTTCATTCCGTTACTGTTGTAAAATTATTTAAAATTAATATATCCTGGGATATGTCTGACGTGATTTTTTATATGTGAAGCTAAATTTTCCTGACAGAGGTTGGATGTTTTTTTTTGTCAAGGGGAAAAGATTAAAACCATCTGTGTTCTATCGGACCATTTCTAACAAGTGTTATTTCTCCTTTGAGAAACATTATTTTATGTATGACATTAATCCATGCATACATCTCCATATGCATATACCTACATCATACATAAAGTGGATTATGTATAAAAGGAGATGTGGAAATTAGCTTTTTCATCACAGTAAAGATTAGAAGAAGAAATTATATTTTCTTTGGACTTTACGCTTATTATGGAAAATTATCATAATTATTCTGCTTATACCTAATTTCTCTTCCATCTTATTAATTTTGTGTGTGTATATATATATATATATATATATATATAT